>CAUYPO010052983.1:0-14930 GCA_963574435.1 Cheirogaleus major
TCTTCCAAAGAAAAAGAAATGACAAGACATAGACAGAGAGAAAATATTTGAGAAGTACATAGGTGACAAAATACTGGTAGCCAAGATATGTAAAGAACTTTCAAATTTCATTAGAAAGAAAACAAACAACCCAATTAAAAATGGCAGAAGATTTTTGTTTAGATAATGACATGCCTAGTTTAGTCTCTGAGCCAGTAGACAATCACAGCAACAACAAAAATAAATAAATGGGACCAGAACAATTTGAATAGAAGTGGTGAGAGGGGACAACTTTGATTTGTTCCTGTTCTTAGGGGGAAAACATTTGGTATTCCTCCATTAAGTATGATGTTAGCTGTAGATTTTTCCATAGACTTTCTTTATCAGTTTAGGTAAATTCCTTTCTCTTCTCAGTTTTAGAGTTTTTAAAATCATGAATTTGTGTTGTATTTTGTCAAATAATTTTTGCTTTTTTGCACACAGATACACAGATCAGATAACACACGTGGTTTATTCTGTTAATATAGTGTATTACCTTAATACATTTTTGAATGTGAAACAAACCTTGCATCCTAGGATCAAACCCCTTTGGTCATGTGGTTTAATCTTTATTATATCGCTTAATTCAGTTTAATTTTTAAAATTTTTAAATGTAATACTTGTTTCTTTTCTTTTGATTAATATTTTTGCATCTATATTCATAAATGATATTGGTCTGTAGGGTTTTTTTTTTTTTTTTTGTACTATCTGGCTGGCTTAGGTATCAGAGTAATACTAGCCTTGTAGGATGAATTGGAAAGTGTTTTCTCCTGTTTCCTAAAAGAGTGTGTGAAGGACTGGTATTATTTCTTATTTAAATATTTGATAGAATTCATCAGTAAAGTGACCTAAGACTGTGCATTCTCTTTTAGGAAGGTTTTTAATTACTTATTAAATTTCATTACTTGTTATAGGTTTATTCAGATTTTTTTTATTTCTTCTTGTATAAATTTTTATATTTGTGTCTTTCTATTTTAAGAATTTGTCCATTTCATCTAAGTTGTCTAATTTATTGGCATAAAATTGTTCACAATAATCTATTATAGTGCTTTTAATGTAGGTAGGAATGTTAATAATGTCCCTTTTTTACTCTTGATTTGGTAATTTGGAGCTTCTCAATTATTTTCCAGGTTAGTCCAGCTAAGGATCTGTCATTTTTGTTGATATTTGCCAAAGATCACCCTTGAAATTTATTGACTTTCCTCTACTGGTTTTCCAATATATAGTTTATTCATTTCTAATTTAATATATATTATTCCCTTCCTTCTGCTTGCTTTGAGATAAGCTTGACTTTTTTCTGGTTCTTGCGGTGGAAGTTTAGGTTTTTGATTGGAGACCTTTCCTCTTTTCTTATATAGATGTTTAAAGCTATAAATATTCCTGTAAACATTGCTTTAACTGCATCTCATAAATTTTTATATATTGTGTTTTGTTTTCATTCAGTTCAAAATATTTTGAAATTTTCTTTGTGATATTTTTATCCCATGCATTATGTAGAATTATATTGTTTGATTTTAAAATATTGTCAGTTTTATCTGATTTCTTTCTGGTTTTGATATCTAACTCTGTTGAGGACATAGAATGTATATGGTATGATTTCAGGCTTTTTACATTTATTGAAACTTATTTAATGGCCTGTCATATGGTCAATCCTGGATAATGTATCATGTACATTTGAAAAAAATGTGTGCTCTGTAATCTGCTTTAAGGTTGCAAACTTGGTCAAGTAGGTAGGTATTGTTGTTCACATTTTCAATATACTTGCTGAATTTCTGTCAAAGTGCTCAATTATTGTGAGTGAGTTATTTAAATAGTTATTGTTGTTCAAGTATCTATTTCAATTTTGTCACTTCTTGCTTCATGTATTCAGATAATCTGTTCTTGTGTTTATATATTTATAATTGTTCTATATCCCTGATGTATTGATACTTTTGTCATTATACAATGCCCCTCTGTCTCTTGTAATATTTCTTCTTTTAATATTCATTTGTGTGATGTTAATATAGCCACTCTGGCTCACTTATGACTATTGTTTGCATTATATATGTTTTTCTATCTTTCTACTTTCAACCAATTTGTAGTTTTGGAGTCTTAGTTATTATTATTATTTTTTTGGATAGCATATTGCTGGGATTTCTTTTTTTGTTTAATAATGTCTGCTTTATGTATGAGGTATTTAGTTTATATATTTTTAATTTAATTATTGATGTGGTTGTATTTACATCTATAATTTTGTTATTCATTTTCTATTTATCTTTTTAGTTTCTCTCTTTTGCCTTATTGCTTTCTTTTGTCTAACAAGAAAAAATAAATATTTTTAGCATACTATTTTAATAAAATCTGTTGATTTTTTACAAGTATGTTTTAGTGGTGGTTGTATTACAATATGTATTTTAACCTTTCAATCTATTCCAGAATAATTCTCCTGAATTTTGCTTTCGTGTCTCTCCTTTTCTTCCTCTTCACTTTTACGTGTGTATATATGTATGTATTTTATTTTTATATAATTATACATTATACATAATATAATGTAATATAATATATAATAATAATATTTTATTATATAATATATAATGTGTAATTATATAAATTATATAATGTGTATTAGATGTTACTATACATAATTTATAAATTTTATAAACTCAAGAGAAGTATTACAATTATTACATTATATAATCTTATTCTTTTAAAGAAGTTAAGAGAAAAATAAGAAAAATATATTTATGGAATTTTTATATTTACCATCTGTTACTCTTCATATTTTCCTGTGGATTCTAGTGTCACTTTCTTTCATTCTGAAGGATTTCCTTTATTACATTTTGTAAGACAGATCTGCTAGCAATGAATTCAGGCTTTGTCTGGAATGCCTTAATTTTACCTTAATGTTGAAGTATAGTTTTGCTAGATGTAGAATTCTAGTTGACTACTTTTTGTTTTAACCCTCGAGTATGTCATTCCACTACTTTCTGGCCTCCATTGTTTTTGGTGAGAAGTCAGCAACAAATTGTATGCTTTTTTTTTTACTATACATAATGAATAATTATTCTTCTCACTACTTTAAGGATTTTCTCTTTGTCTTTATTTTTAATCAGTTTGACTATAACATGTGTAGGTGTAAAAACTTTATCCTACTTGGAGTTCATTGATTTTTATGGATCTGTAGATTAATATTTGTCATTAAATTTTGGAATTTTTGGTCATTATTTAAATTTTTTTCTACTTCTTTGCTCTGCATCTGGAACTCTCATTACATGTGCTTGGTATTCTTGATGTTGTTCTAAAGGCCTTTGAAGCTCTGTTCACTTCTCTTCAATCTTTTTTATCTTTGCTCTTCAGACTAAATTATAGCTATAGTTCTATCATCAAGTCATGATTCTTCCTTCTGCCCACTCAAATTTGCTGTTGAGCCTCTTCAGTAAATTTTTTCATTTCACTTATTGTAATTTTCAACTCCAGATTCCTTTTTCATTCTTTTCTTTTTAAAAATAATTTCAAGATGGCTGACTAGAGGCATTTTGTACTTGTCTCCTCCATTAAGAAGATCCAAAATAGTGAGTAAGTAATCACACTTTGAATAAATTATCTAAGAGAGAATACTGGAATTCAACAGGAAAGTGACAAGAAATACCTAAAGCAAGGAAGAAGAAGGAAGCAAGGCAGACTGTTCAACTGGGATGGGCTGGGAGCTGAGGGAAACTCTCCATACACAGAAAGTGTAAGTGAAAGACCCTCAGTTGTCCACATTCCCATTATAGACTCCTGCAATCTTAACCACGGGAAAATCCCTTGTCCCTCATAGGCCTGGGAACTAAGGGAGTTTCCAAGAGATTTTGCAATGGCACTGACCCAGGGAGAAAGCTCTTACTAGGTTACATACCCTTCCAGAGACCTAAGCAGCTACAACGAGGTGCCACTTAAGAGGTCCACCTGCAATAGACTGCACACTGTCTTGTAACCAAGCAATGCAATGCTAGGGATGAGGTACAGGAGGATCACAGGCTGCTGCTCCTGGGGCTGAGGTATGAGCAACCATAGGCAACTGCACCCTGGGTGAAAGTGTGACTAAGGGAGATGTCTGCACTCCTATGCTTTTTGCAAGCATTATTCACAATGGCAAAAGTATGGAATCAACCCAAATCTCCATCAGTGGATGAATGATTAAAGAAAATATGGTATATATACACAATAGAATACTGATTGGCCATAAAAAAAGAATGAAATTCTGTCATTTGCAGAAACATAGATGGAACTGGAGGTCATTATATTAAGTGAAATAACCCAGGCACAGAAAGACAAATTCCACATGTTTTCACTTATATGTGGGAGCTAAAAATCTTGATCAGATGGAGATAGAAAATAGAATGATAGATATCAGAGGCTGGAAAGGATTTGAGGGGGAAATGAAGAGTAATTAATGAATGTCTACAAAACTTATAATTATGTAGTAGAAATAAGTTCTAATGTTCAACAGCAGACTAGAGTCACTATAGTTAGCACCAATATATTGCCTCAAACTAGTTAGAATGTTATCAACACATAGAAATGTTATCAACACATAGAAATGATAGTCAAATGATGTAAACCTAAAATACCTTGACTTGATCAATTCATATTTTATAAATATAAATATAAAAAACACTCACATGTACCCCATAAATATATAAAATACCATATATCAATAAAAGAAAAAGTAAAAATCAAAATAATTTTTATCTCTGTTTATATTATTTTTAAAAGTTTATTTACTTATTTATTTAATGGACTTAAGATACATAACATATTTTGATGTTTTGGTGTACATATACAAGCATATCTCAGAGATATTGCAGGTTTAATTTCAGACCATAGCAATAGAGTGAATATTATAATAAAGCTAGTCAACTCAAATTTTTTATTTTCCAGAACGTATATAAATTATGTTTATAGTACATTGTAGTCTAGTCAGTGTGCAATAGCATTATGTCTAAAAAAACCATGTACAAACCTAAATTTAAAAATACTTTATTGCTAAAAAATACTAACAATAATCTGAGATTTCAGTGAACCCTAATCTTTTTGCTGGTGAAGCCTCTTGCCTTAATATTGATGCCTACTTGCTGATTAGTGGATGCTTAAGGTTTGAGTGGCTGTGGCAATCCCTTAAAATAAGAAAACAGTGAAGTTAGCTGCATTGACTTACCATTTCTTTCATGGAAGATTTCTCTGGAGCATGCAATGCTATTTGATAGCACCTTACCCATAGAACTTCTTTCAAAATGAGTCAGTCCTCCCAAAACCTGCCACTACTTTGTCAACTAAGTTTATGCAATTTTCCAAGTCCTTTGTTGTTACTTACACAATGTTCAAAGCACTTCTACCAGGAGTAAATTTTGTCTCAAGAGACTACTTTCTTTGCTCAGCCTTAAGAATCAACTTCTCATCTGTTCAAGTTTTATCAAGAGATTGCAGCAATTCAGTCACATCTTCAGGCTCTACATGAGAGTTGGAAGAAACTTCTTCCACACTTCTCTTAATGTGGATATTCTGACCTCCTCATGAATCACAAATGTTCTTAATGCCATGTGGAATAGGGAATCCTTTCCAGAAGGTTTTCAATTTGCCTTGTCCAGATCCATCAGAGAAATCATTGTCTATGGCAGCTATTATCTTATGAAATGTATTTCTTAAATAATAAGATTTGAAGATCAAAATTATTCCTTGATCAATGAATGGGCTGAAGATGGTTATTGTGCTAGCAGACATAAAAACAACATTAGTCTTGCACATCTCCATCAGAGCTATTGGGTGACTAGATGCATTGTTAATGAATAGGACTTTTGAAAGGAATTTTTTTTTTCTTAGTAGTAGGTCTCAACATTGGGCTTAAAATTATCAGTAAACCATGATATAAACAGATGTGGTGTCATCCAGGCTTTGTTGTTACTTTTACAATGTACAGGCAGAGTGGATTTAGCATAATTATTAAGGGCCCTAGGATGTTTGAATGATAAATGAGTATTCTCTTCAACTCAAAGTCAATAGCATTAGCCCCTAACAAAGAAATCAGCCTGTTCTTTGAAGCTTTCAATCCAGGCATTGATTACACTAGCTGCGAAGGTCCTGGATGGCATCTTCTTCCAATATTAAGCTGTTTTGTCTATATAGAAAATATGTTGTTTAGTGTGGCCACCTTTCAATTACCTTAGCTAGATCTTCTGGATAACTTACTGCAGCTTCTCCTTGAGCACTTGCTGCTTTACCTTGTACTTTTATGTTATGGAGATGGCTTCTTTCCTTAAACCTCATGAAGCAACCTCTGCTAGCTTCAAACTTTTCTTCTGCAGCTTACTCACTTCTCTCAGCCTTTATAGACTTGAAAGAGCTATGGCCTTGCTGTGGATTAGAATTTGGTTTAAGGGAATGTTGTGGCTGATTTGATCTTCTATCCAGACCAATCAAATGTTTTCCATATCAGAAATAAAGCTATTTTCTTTCTTATCATTTGTGCATTCACTGAAGTAGAAACTTAATTTCCTTCAAAGATTTTTCCTTTGAACTCACAACTTGGCTAACTGGCATAAGAGGGCTAGCTTTCAGCCCATTTTGGTTTTCAACATGTTTCATCACTAAGCTTAATCATTTGTAGTTTTTGATTTAAAGTCCTTTCATTTGAACATTTAGAGGTCATTGTAGGATTATTAAGTGACCTAATTTCAATATTGTTGTTTCCCAGGGAATAGGAAAGCCCAAGGAGAGGGAGAAAGATGGGGGAATGGCCAGTAAGTGGAGCAGTTAGAACACATACAACATTTATTGATTAAGTTTGCTATCTTATATAGGTGCAATGGGTGGTACCCCTACCCCCAAATTATAATAGTAACATCAAAGATCATTGATTACAAATCATTATGAAAGATACAATAATAATAATAAAATTTAAAATATTGTGGAATATTATCAAAATATGACACAGAGACACAAAGTAAACACATGCTGTCAGAAAAATGGTGCTGATAGACTAGCTTGACTCAGGGTTGCCACAAACATTCAATTTGTAAAGAATGTAATATCAGAGGAGCACAATAAAGGGAAGCACAATAGAATGAGGTTTGTCTACACATAGTGAAATGATTACTACAGTCAAGCAAATGAACATATCCATCTCCTCACACAGTTACATATACCTTTTTGTGTGTGGTAAGAGCACCCAAAATCTCTTCGGGGCAAATTTTTGTTAAATAATAGAATATTATTAATTATAATCATCATGCTGTACAATACATCTCTAAACTTATTCATCCAACATAGCTGTAACTTTGAGCCATTTGACTAACATTTTCCCATCCCTTTCCTTCCCATAATCGCCATTCTACTCTCTGTTTCTATGTATTCAACTTTTTTTTTTGATTCCACATAAAAGTGAGATCATGCAGTATTTTTCTTTCTGTGTCTGGCTTATTTCACTTAACATAATATCTTTCAGTTTCAATCATGTTATTGCAAAGGATAGGATCTCCTTTTTAAAAAATAATAATATTCCAGTGTGTGTCTCTGTGTGTATTACATCTAACAATTTCTTTATCCACTCTTCCATTATGTTATTTCCATATCTTGGCTATTGTGAATAATATTGCAATGAACATGGGAGTGTAGACATCTCCACACACTACTGATTTTATTTCTTTTGGGTATGCATTTAAAAGAGGAATTGCTGGATCATATGATAGTTCTATTTTTAACTTTTTGAGAAAACTCTACACTGTTTTCCATAATGGCTGTACTTATTTATGTTTATTATACATTCACATCAACAGTGAACAAGTGTTCCCTTTTCTTCATACCCTCACCAACACTTGTTATCTCTTGTCTTTTTGATATTATCCATTTTAATAGGTGTGAGTTGATATCTCAGAGTGGTTTTGGTTTACATTTCCCTAATGATCAGTGATATTGAGCATCTTTGCCTATACCTATTTGATTTTTTTATATCTTTAGAAAAATGTCTATTCAGGTTCTTTGCCCATTTTTAAATCAGGTTACTGAATTTTTTTTTTTTTTTTTTTTGCTATTGAGTTGTGTGGGTTCCTTACATATTTTGGTTATTATTCCCTTATTGGACATATGGTTTGCAAATATTTTCTCCCAATCTATAGGTTGCCTACCCATTTTGTTGTGCAGATTTTTAGTTTAATATAATCCCACTTGCTTATTTTTGCTTTTGTGGTCTGAGCTTTTCTTGTGATACCTAAAAAAAGTCATTGCCAAGACCAATGTCCTCAAACTATTCTTACTGTTTTCTTCTGGGAGTTTTACGTTTTCAGGTCCTATATTTAACTCTTTAATTCATTTTGGGTTGATTTTTTGTGTATAGTATTCAATTTTATACTTTTGCATGGAGATATCCAATTTACCCAACACCATTTGTTGACAAGACTATCCTTTTTCCATTTGTGTATTTGTGATGCTTTTTTTGAAAATTAGTTGACCATATATGTTTGGATTTATTTCTTAGCTTTCTATTCTGTTTCATTAGTCTATGTATCTATTTTTATGCCAGTACTATACTGTTTTGATTACTAGAGCTTTTTAATATAAGTTGAAATCAGAAAGTGTGATAATTCCAACTTTGTTCTTTCTCAAGATTACTTTGGCTGTTCAGGATCTTTTGTGGTTGCTTATGAATTTTACTATTATTTTTTCTATTTCTGTGAAAAATGCCATTGGAATTTTGATAGGGATTGTGCTGAGTTTGTATATTGCTTTGGGTTGTATTAACATTTTAACAATATTAATTATTCCAATCCATGAACCTGAAATATCATTCTATTTATTTGTGCCTTCTTTAATTTCTTTCATCTATATTTTATGGTTTTCAGTGTACAGTTCTTTCACTTCCTTGATTTAATTTATTCCTAAATATTTTATTCTTTTTGATGCTATGATGAAATTGCTTTCTTGATTTCCTTTTTGGTTATATCATTTTTGTGTAAAGAAATGTAACTTATTTCTGCATATTGATTTTGTATTTTGCAACTTTACTGAATTTGTTTAGTAGTTCTAATAGCTTTTGTTTTGTAGAGTCTTTAGTGTTTTCTACATATAAGATCATGTCAACTATAAATAGGGATAATTTTACTTCTTCCTTTCTTATTTGGATGACTTTATTTCTTTTTCTAGGCTGAGTGCTCTCAGTAGTACCTCCAGTATTGTGTAGAAGTGGTGAGAGTGGGCATTCTTGCCTTGTACCAGAACTTAGAATAAAAACTTTGAATTTTTCCCCATTGATTCTAATGTTAGCTGTGGGCTTTTCATAAATAGCCCTTATTTTGTTGAAGAAGTTTCCTTTATACATATTTTATTGATGGTTTATCATGGATGGATGTTCAACTTTGTCAAATGCTTTTTCTATATCTATTGAGATGATCATGTCTTTTTTATTTTTCATTTTGTTAATGTGTTGTATCACTTGGATTGATTTGCATATGTTAAACCAACCTTGCATCGCAGGGATAAACCCCACTTGGTCATGGTGCATAACCTTTTTGTAGCATTGTTGAATTTATTTCACTAGCATTTTATTGAGATATTTTGGATCTATATCTATCAGATATTTATACCTATAGTTTTCTTCTCTTATAATGTCTTTGGTTTTGGTATTATGGTACTTCTGGTCTTATAGAACAAGTTAGGAAGTATTCTCTTTTGCTTCTATCCTCTTAAATAGATGGTAGAGAATTGGTATAATTTCTCCCTTAAATATTTCATAGGATTCATCAATGAACTCATCTGGGCTTGATGCTTTCTGTTTGGGAATGTTATTAATTATTGATTCAATTTCTTTAATAGTATAGGTCCATTCAAATTGTCTATTTTTTCTTGTGTAAGTTTTGGCAAATTTTGTCTTTCAAAGAATTGGCTCATTTCATCTAGGTTACAAATTTGTGGGCAGAGAGCTGTTCATCATATTCCTTTATTATCGTTTTAATGTCCATAGAATCTGTTGTGATGTCCCCTCTTTTATTTCTGATATTAGTAATATGCTCTTTCTCTATTTCTTAGTTAACCTGGCTAGAACCTTATTGATTTTATTGATCCTTTCAAAGAACTAGCTTTTGGTTTCATTGAGCTTCTCTATTAATTTTCTGTTTTCAATTTCATTGATTTATGCCCTAATTCTTATTATTTCTTTTCTCCTACTTACTCAAGATTTAATTTACTCTTCTTTTTCTAGTTTCATAAGGTGAACATTTAGATGATTGATTTTAGATCTTTTTTGTTGTCTAATAGATGCATTAAATGCTATAAATTTCCATGTAAGCACTGCTTTCACTGCATTTCACAAAATTTGATAAGTTGTGCTTTCATTTTTATTTGTTTCAGAATATTCTAAAATTTCTCTCAAGCCATGCCTGTAATCTTAGCACTCTGGGAGGCCAAGGTGGAAGGATCACTTGAGCTCAAGGGTTCAAGACCAGCCTGAACAAGAGTGAGACCCCATCTCTAAAAAAAAAAAATTATCTGGAGATTTCTTCAACTCGTGTTATTTAGAATTTTCACATATTTTGGGGTTATCTTTGTGTTACTGATTTCTAATTTAATTCTGCTGTGGTCTGAAAGCAGACACTTTATGATTTTTATTCTTTTCAATCTGTTAAGATGTGTTTTAGGGTCCAGAATGTACTCTACCTTGGTGAATGCTTCATGTGAGCTTGAGAAGAATGTGTATTCTGCTATTACTGGATAAAGTAGTCTATAGATGTTGATTATATCAGTTAATTGATGGTATTGTTGAATTCAACTATGTTCTTACTAATTTTCTGCCTACTGGTTCTGTCCATTTCTGATAGAGGGGTATTGAATTTTCCAACCATAATAGAGAATTCATTTATTTTCCCTTATACTCTCATCAGCTTTTGCCTCATGTGGTTTAATATTGTGTTGTTAGGCACATACATTCTAAGAATTGTTGTTTTCTTGGAGAAAGACTCCATTATTATTATGTAGTATTTTTTATTCATGATAATTTTCCTTGCTTTGAAGTCTGCTCTGGCTGAAATTAACATAGCTATTCCTGCTTTCTTTGGATTAGTGCATACTTTCCTTCATCCACTTACTTTTAATCTATATGTGTCTTTATATTTAAAGTGGATTTCTTCTAGACAACATATAGTTGGATCTTGGTTTCTCTTGACAAACTCTGACAATGTATGCCTTTTAATGGGTATGTATTTAGACCATTGATGTTAAAGTAATTATTGATATAGTTGGATTAATATACACCATAATTGTTCCTATTTTCTATTTGTTCCCCTTGTTCATTGTTCCTATTTTTGTCTTCCAATTTTTTTCTGCCTTTTGTAGTTTTAATTGAGCATTTTATATGACTTTATTTTCTCTTCTTTCTTAGCATATGTTATACTTCTTTTTAAGCTTTCTTTTCTTGATGCATATCTGTGTTTCTGACCTATATTATTTTCTTCTCTCTGAAGAATATTTTTCAACATTTTTTGCAAGGCAGGCCTATTGGCAACAAAGTTTCTCATTTTAGTTTGTCTGAGAGAGTTTTTATTTCTCTACTTTTGAAGGATAATTTCACAGAGTACAAAATTCTAGGTTAGTGTTTTTTTTTCTCTCAACTCTTTAAATATTTCACTCCATTTTTTTGCTTGCATGATTTCTAAAGAGAAATTGAACATAACTTTTATTTTTGTTCCTCTAATAGGTAAGGTTTCTCCCCCTCCTGCCCCCCTGGGGCTTCCTTCAGTATTTGTTTTATCTTTCATTTTTTTGTAGTTTGAAAATGATATACCTAAGTGTAGTTTGTTTTTTCAGTTTTGTTTGTTTTTGGAATTAATCCTGCTCAGTGTTCTCTAAGCTTCCTGAATATGTGGTTTGGTGAATGACATTAATTTGGAGGAAGTTCTCAGTTATTTTTATTTAAAATATTTTGTTCCGTTCCTTTCTCTCTTTCTTTTCCTTCTATATTTCCATTTTGAGTATATTACATTTTTTATAGTTGTCCCATAGTCCTTGGATATTCTATTTTGTTTTTATTAGTCTTTTTTCTCTTCTTTTTTCAGTTTTCAAAGTTTCTATTGTTATCCTCGCACTCAGAGATTCTTTAGTCAGTCATGTCCAATCTATTAATAGGTTTGTCAAAGGCATTCTTTATTTATGTCAGTGTTTTTGATCTATACTGTCTCTTTTTGTTTCTTCTTAGGAGTTCCATTTCTATGCTTACATAGTTAACCTGTTCTTGCACGCTGTCTACCCATTTGAGTCTTCAGTGTATTAATCATCGTTGTTTTAAATTCCTGGTCGGATAATTCCAATATCACTGCCATGTCTGGTTCTGATACTTGCTCTATCTCTTCAAATTGTGAGTTTTTTTTTCTTTTCTGTATGCCTTGTTTTTTTGTTTTTTTTTTTTTCCTTTTCTTTTTTTTTTGATGATTGGGTAAAAGATGTACTGGGTAAAAGAAACTGCTGTAAATAGGCTTTTAGTAATGTGGTGCTCAGATGTGTTCTATAATCCTGTGATTAGGTCTTGGTCTTTTAGCAAGCCTGTGCTCTTGGATTGTGAATTTCACAAATATTTCTCAGTTTTTTAATTATCCTTTAGGTTGGACAGGTTGGTTAGAGGGGGCTGGAGTCATGTACTTCCCTTCTCGCATGTGGAAGGCTAGAAGGGATTGGAATTGGGTATTTCCTTCTCCAAGTCAGTTAGGCTCTGATAATACCCTAGCAGGTTAGTGTCTGGTTAACTAGTTTCTCCTGAGGGCAGGCTTGTTAAGAAGAACAGAGTGCTCTGGTGTATTTCAAAATGGTTCCTTTCCTCCTCCCCCTGCCAGAAGCAAGAGGGTATGTTTCTCAGATATTTACTGTGAGAATCTGGGAGCTTTTGGAGGTAAATCTCACAATATTATAGGGGGCCTCCATGCCTGTGTCTCTCTGGAGTTTTTAACTCTCAGACTTGTCCACACTGAGACTCCAGGAATTTGTCAATTACAGTTCAGGTTTTCCTACCCTGGTGCTGGTTCTTACAGAGATTTTCACTTATGAATCTCTGCTTCAGTAAACTTGTGACTCCTATATTAGCCTGTCTGTCTCTCCAATCTTGGGGGCAGTGGTTTACCTTGTGACCTTAACTGTCTCATGTATCCAAAAAGAGTTGCTGATTTTTCCATCTATTCAGCTTTTTACTGTGGTAACTTTACTTGTGGCAACTTCCAAGCTCCCTACATGTAGAACCAGAAAAACTACCATTGGAATTTTTAAAAAGAGAGAAAATGACTTTTTCCTTTGTAATTTCTTCAATATCTCTAAACAAGTTTCTGAGCATTAACAACCCTCACTGTGTAATTCTCAAATAGTGCACTTGCTATTCAAATGAAGTCTTAAGGCAAGTTCCTTAGTGGCCCTTTCCAGTCAGATTCTCCTGTATAAAAAATTGATGCTACCAATGCATGCTGTTGTATTTTATGAACATGCTTCTAGTTCACATGT
Source organism: Cheirogaleus major (assembly GCA_963574435.1). Classification (NCBI taxonomy): domain Eukaryota; kingdom Metazoa; phylum Chordata; class Mammalia; order Primates; family Cheirogaleidae; genus Cheirogaleus; species Cheirogaleus major. The sequence continues at coordinate 13,504 of CAUYPO010052983.1, forward strand.
TGATGGGTTTTTAACTCTGTCTTCCTTTTACTTTTCCCAAAGAGCCCTATGAGGAAAAAGAGTTTATAGGCATGTCAATAGGAGAAAAATAAAATATAAATAAAAAGTGCTAACTTCTTATTGTCACTTGTTATGCTAACAAAGTTCATCTGTCTTCATGATTTTTAAATTTTTTACTAGGATGACAGTCTATAAGTGTAGGCATGAAGCAGGTTGGTATGATAACTAACCCTTTCCGTACATGAGAAAGTGAGGAGATCACAATCCAAAAAGTATTTTGTATATTTTTCCAGTTTCAGTTTACTTTTTACTTTTTTTGTATGTGCTTTGTAGAATGAAAGAGAAAGAGTAGATTCTCAATGCATTTATTTCTGGTTTACCTAGTGGCAGAGAGGATATGATTTGAGGTTGAATATGTGAAAAGGGAGATAGGACAGCATCTGTGGGTAGAATTCATGAAAATTTCAATAGTGGACTTATCTTTTTGTTGAGTGCCTGGGGAGTTTTTAAAAAAAATTCAACATTTTTAAATGTTATCCTCTCATGCATTAAATGACAACAGATGTCTCTGATTAGGCACCACAGGATAATAGGAAAAGCACAAGCTTTGAAGTTAGGAAGACCTATTTAAAATCTTGATTTTGCTATTTGCTAATTTTGTGACCTTGGTCATGAGTAGTTCTAAAATCTGTAAAATGGTGATATCCACTTCATTGTTTTGCAAGGATTAAAAAGGGTCAGGTAGAGTGCTAACCAGTTCAAGTAGTTAGTGATTAATGCAGTTATAATAAGCATCTAGTAAGGTTAAGGTTAACATATTAAAATGCTCAATTTAGATTCAAGATTCTTATCTTAAGATGCATCTCATCTAATCCAGATACATTATCCTTGACTGGGGAAACTATTCCCATGCCCTTTATGGCAGCAAAATTCCATGGTGATTTTATTGGAGCATGATTATTGGATGGCTATAGTTAATTTCCATTCATGGGTCATAATTCATTAACTAGAGGTACTGATTTGAATGGCCTTTTGACTTCTACATTGCAAACAATGCCAGCATGAAGTCAAGTGAGAGCTATTGATCATGTTAAACGCTAAGTACATTTTTGAGGTACTTTGTATTGCTAAGGCTGAGTGCAGTCTCAGTGACTCTTAGGTTATTGTATCCTCTTCTGATTATCCATGACACACAATCAAGAAGTCTCCTGGGAAAAATCCTTTCATAGGAGATTAACCACTTCGGTACTGCGCTCACCGGTCGCGAAACCTTGCCCACAGCCGGCACTCATAGTCCGCACGATGGTTTGTGCTGTGCATTTCTTGTGTGATGAGGAAAGCTTTAAAGCACTGAAAGCTTGTTTTACTTTACAGGCAGCTTTAGGAAAATAACTATAATAACTCCTACGAAGGACTTGTTAAAAGGT
>CAUYPO010052986.1:0-26254 GCA_963574435.1 Cheirogaleus major
GATAGGCATACCTCTAACCCTTCTTAGGGAGAGGCATAGCTATACAATGTATACAAAATGTAAAAAAAAAAAAAAAAAAATCTTATGTTGGATGGAGGGCAGGCGGGAGGGGGGAGGAAGTGTAGAGTTACATAATGTGTGCCTTGCCTGGGTCACCTGGGGATTGGACTCGCTTGAAGCTCTGACATGTGGGGGGGAGGGGGGAGGGGCAATGTATGTAACCCTAACAACATTTGTACCCCCATTATATGATGAAATAAAAGCAAAAAAAATAAATAAATAAAAAAGAAAAAAGAAAAGAAAAAAAAAAAGAAAAATGTCAAAAAAAAAAAAAAAAGACAATAAAGAGAAATAAGGGAAGGAGGAGATGAAGGTAGGGTGGTAGTAAAACTCTAGTGGTTACTGTGCTACTAACAAAGCCCTTATAGTAATCCTTTCTGGCTCCACTCCCACTGATACAGGAAAGTGGACACCAAAAGTGGTGTCTGGCCTGAAGGCCAAGTAGGTTCTTGGCTTCAAGAAAGAACAAATTCAAAAGTGAGCCAATACTTTTATCAGAAGGTTCCAAAACAATAGATGCAGACATGGATGCAGAGAGAAAGGAACACTTATACACTGCTGGTGGGACTGCAAACTAGTTCAACCTCTATGGAAAGTAGCATGGAGATATCTCAAAGAACTAGAAGTAGACCTGCCATTTGATCCAGCAGTTCCACTACTGGTATTTCAAAGGACAAAAAAACAAAAACAAAAACAAAACAGGCATTTTATTAAAAAGACACTTGCACTTGAATGTTTATAGCAGCACAATTCACAATCGCAAAAATGTGGAAACAACCCAAGTGCCCATCAATACATGAGCAGATAAATAAAATTTGGCATATGTATGCCATGGAGTACTCAGCCATAAAATGGTGAGCCTTTGTTAACAACCTGGTTGGAACTGGAGATCATCCTCCTAAGTGAAGTATCACAAGAATGGAAAAATAACTACCACATGACTCACAATTAAATTGGAACTGAATGATCAACATGCATGTGTGTATATGGTAGTAAAATTCAATGGAAATCAAGCAGGTGAGGGGAGGTGGAGGTGATGGGTAAATTCACGCCTAGTGGGTACAATGCACACTATCTCAGTGATGGATACACTTATAACTTTGACTCAAACTGTACAAAAGTAATTCATGTAACCAAAATGTTTGTACACCCATAATATTCTGAAATTAAAAAAATAAAATAAAAATTCATTACTATGTTAAAAAAAAGAAAAAAAATGAGCCAATAGAGTAAGGCAAAAGGAAGTTTATTGAGCTATAAAAGGAGAAAAAAAGGAAAGTGGCTGCCCCATAGACAGAGCAGCGTTTGTATGCTGTTGGCTGCCTGCTTTTATGCTTGTCTCTTGGTTGCATGTTAAACAAAGAGAGGATTGTCCATGAGTTTCTTGGGAGGAGGGTAGAGAGTCTCAGGGACCAGGGATCCCCCTCCTATTTAAGCCATATAAGACAATTTCCAGGACTTAGCATGGCATTTGTAAACAGTCATCGCACTGGTGGGAGTTTATTTTAACATGCTAATACATTATAACTAGCATGTCATGAGCAGCGAGAGTAACCTGAGGTTGCTTTCCATCATCACCTGGGCTCCAACTGGTGTTGGCCAATTTCTTCACTGTCTCCTTATCAGAGACCTTGATTCAGGGCTTATGATTCTTCATTGAGTAAGGCCTGCTGGTTCCCTATTCTACCACCTTTGGGCACCCCATACTGAATGCAGTACCATTGCATGGGTAGAACTGGGTTGAACGTGGTTTTCTTGAGCTTACCATTCCTGCTCCACACCTCCCCCATGCCATTTTCTTCAGAATTTACCTATTTCATATCTGTTTCTTTGCAGCTTTGCCCTGAGCTGAGATGGGTCAATCAGATAACTAATCCCTGCTCAGCTGGTAAATTCCAGATAACATAATGCCTTAACCTCATTTACAAGTCCCTTAAAGACCCATAAACACGTGGCTCTGGCATACTTTTGATTTAAGGACATAGAATGGAAGTAAGAACAAGGCTAATAGAAACACACATGGTATGCAGTCCCTTCTACTTGCTACTGATGGTGAGCAAGTCTGACTTTGCTTTTTTAGCAGTCCAAATGAAGAGGAAAAAAGACCAGTCATGTAATTCTCAGTGGCCATGAGATTAAAAGAAAATAACAATGGGAAAAGAACCCTACTATTATTAACCACCTAACAGAAATGACCACCAGAAGAGTGTTCTGGGCAATGAAGTGCACACTCTCAATGGCATCCTTATGACTGACAAAATGGGAGGGATCCTTCTTCATAGGGAAATGTAATATAAGTTTATGGAATTTCCTAAAGTCAGTTTTGCATTTTACTAAATGTGTCTTAGCTCTTCTAGCCACCTGTGGGATAGTGTAGGGCAGGGGTATAGGATATGATGGTTTAGCTTCATGAAGGGGTGGATGAGTGGATCAATTGCATAGCTGTCCGGCAATCTCCATCAGTGCTATTTTTCTGAAGAGGTTTTGATGGGTATGTTATAACTCTGGAGTTTAGGCTGTACCCGGTACAGGGTAGGGTTGGTTGGGTAAATGAAGAAAATCATGTTGGACCTTTCACAGTTTATGCAGAAATAAACCTTGCCGGGACTCCCGTGAGAAGCACTGTGTGCTGGCAGGTTAACTTCTTGTTTTCAATTTCCACAGCCCACTGGCATTTCAAGCTGAAACAAATGCAGCTGCATTGCCAGAGCTTAGTTCATCTCTGTCTTTCTCCTTTTTGTAGAGTGATGTGTCAACCTTTCTACTGTTTGAAAAGTGAGACCCATACTCCCAAATTCTACTCATAGGATGCTGGTGCTTTTACACTGCGTTTTCTTTTTGTAATTTCTTTTCCACCATTAGGGTATCACCTCCTAATTCAATCTCAGATCCATGTATTTTCTAGTTAGGATAGGGTACAAGAAGCAACTCATTAATTTATTTAAAATGCAGATTCCTGGGCTCTACTCACATGGAATTCTGAATCAGTACCATGGGATGTGGGAGTCCTGGAATCTGCATTTCCATATGCAAGCTGGGTGGTCCTGACACAAGAGGACTGTGCTAAACTGTCCGGGAGCTTTTTCTCTCATTCAAATCCTGCTTCAAACTCCATGTTAGCCAATGAAGTCGACTCCCTTTCAGCTTTTAACACAGAACAATAAAACCTTAGTTTAAGTCATTGTTTCTCAACCTGTAGCTGATTATTGCCACACCAAGAGCATTTTTAGACTTTTTTTCCTACTTGCCCCCCAACCTTCTCCCCTCTCTACCATGAAGTTTTAATGCCATTATAGATATGTTTATGTACTGTGACCCTTTTAAAGGGCCACAAACCATTGTAATATTTAACAGTTTTTGCTCAATATCGGCCCCCCCCCCCCCAGAATTAATTTTCATCTCCTTGAGGGAGATGGTGGCCTCCTGGGGAATGCACGGTGTAAATCCAAGGCCATTTGAAGCTCACTGTGCCTGTATCTGACTTCCCTCCCCACCCACTGCCCTGGTAAGCACCAGAATTCAATGTGCTCCCTATTCACTTCACTTCTCCTCCCTCACCTTCAGACTATCCTTCCTAGAGGCCCTCTGTTGGTCAACAGCACTTTAGTCTAAGCTAGAATTCTGAGAATTATCTTAGTCTCTCCCCTCTCCTGATTCTGCTAATTTTACCTGCCATAAACTTCACAAACATGAACTTTCTTTTCTAACTGGACCACCAAATTCCTCATTCTGAATTTCATTCTTTCTTCCCTCAGTGGTTGCAGTAGTCTGCTAGCCACTCTCCCATGGCCAGTTTTCAAATCCATTTACACAAAGGTGTAACTAAATTCAGATCTTCCCCCCTCATTCCCCTGCTTCAGCCTTTCAGTGGCTTCCTGTTGCCCTTGAGATGAAGTACAGATGCTTCGGATGGTGGCCTGGCCCTCCACAGCTCAGGATCCAGTTCTGTTTTTCCAGCTCATCCCTCTTTTTCTGTCCTCACGCTTAATGCTTCAGATCTACTGAATTGCTAATCTCACCATTTTGAGCCTCTTCACCTTTCCTTACATTGTTCCTTCTTTGTGGAATTCATTTCTCACTTGTAGTTAGCTGGTTTATTCCTCCATATCCTTCAAAACTCAGCCCATTTTTCACTGCCTTGAAAAATCATTCCCAAGAGTCCCAGACTGTGCTAAAGGCTCCTCCCCAGTAGTCCCAAACCACTCTGGGTTTCTTTTCACTGCATTGCTTTGAAACCGTGTCTGTCTCCCATTAAATCCCAAACCTGCTGATGGCAGCAATCACCTCTTTTTATCTTTCCATCTCCAGAACTAGCAGAGTTCTTGGCACGTGCCAGATGTTCAATAAAATGTTCATTAAACTACACGAACTGCCCTTCCTGAGGTTGGGGTACTAATTAGTATTAAAATGGGCCAAAAAAAAAAAAAAAAAAAGCAGGTGCCCAGGAAGAAAATAGAAAGGAAGCATAGACCTTGATAATCCACCAATAGGGTAATTACTTCTAAATAATTCAGACTGAACGAGAGCTGTTCCTGAAAGATGCCAAAACAACTGGTCAGTTCATTGGAAAAGTCAGCCAGTTGGCATCACAGACACCAAAACATTCAACCAGGCATTTCACTGGACTTGTGACTTTCCAGCAGGTGTCCATGCAGCCTGTGATGGAAGAAGTTACTGATCATTCATCGTTTATTTTTACGCTCTCCTCCTTCCCTACCCTCTCACACACCCCACCATTTATGCTGGTGTTTTAGTACCTGCTTGCAGATATAAACATTGAAAAACATTCATATTTGAGCAAGCTCCTCAAACTGCCTAGAGAACAAATAATGTCCACATGGAAAATCCCACATATGAAAAGGCAAGTTTAACCAAGTTGCTCTAAAGCACTAGCCCTTTCAGGTTTCGGACACGTGGCCTCTCTGGCTGAATGGACAGAAAGTCTGAATGTGTAAGAGCAGCTCCAAACAACGGCCACCCAAACAAGACAGCCATTCTCGCTCCTCTCAGACCACTGCTCGGAGAGGCTTGCTCTCCAACGGGTTCTACATGCTAAATAACTCCTATTCTTAGTTCACGTTGACTTGGTGGCTCGAGCCAGGTGAAAAGACAATTGACCCAAACAGCCAAACCGAACTCAAAACTTCACTAACGAGGTGGTTTATTTTCTAATCCTGGTTGGCACTGTAGGGCACGGAGTGAGTGCCACTTTCTAAAAATGTGTCTTTTATGTAAAAGAAAAAAAATTATTAAAAGAAGGTGGGGGTGGGCAGAAAAGGAGGCCTTTAATGGACTGTTTTATACTTTTGTTGTGTTGTGTGCTTTCTTGCAGGCGACTTTTTGGCAAATACTGCATCTTCAGCCAGGAGAAGTTGGCTGAGCACAAAAGGGCTTTTGAAGCGGTGAGTGTAAATTCAGACCCCTTTTCTTTCTTCCTTCCTTCCTTTCTTAGCCCTCTCTCTTCTCCTGTGTCTAGAGACCACTAAATAGAAATAATAAGCACCATTGCTTGCAGTGCACGTCCCATGAATTACTCAAACATCAAATGTAACTTTAGAAAGGAGGCACGCTTTATTCTTCCCTGCAGAAGTTTCCCTATCCATTCTTTATTTACATGTCGTGGTGAGGCCAAGCGATGCATAGCTAGGCAGAACACACACACACACACACACACACACACACACACACAGGAGACCATTAAACAAATTAAAAGGGATGGAGATGACTAATACAGTACTCTTGGAATCCCCAATTTGATTAGTCTGACTTTAATACACAAAAGCAGCGCCGGAGAGGGAGGGGAGGCGAACTGCTCTTTAATAACCTGTACAATCAAATTATGGTGATGAATTTAACTATTCTGTACTTCTTAAAGGAGTCTTATTATCTGATTGCTTGTAAAAGAAAGTCAGTTTTCCAGCCGAGTTTCTGGGCATGCCCCTGGAAGACCCACAGTGGCAGTTCTATGCTTTAACAGCAATTTGTTTCCCCCTTCCGCAAACTTTTGTCTCCAAAAATTATTCAGATAGTTTTAGCTCCTTGTGGGCCCTGACCTTTCTTCAGCCCCTGGGAAACCTGGAGTCAGAAAGGGTAGTGTAGGGCTAAGAATTGGTTTTTCCCTTAGTAGCTGTAGGTAGATACTTCGGGATAACTTTTGGTCAAAGTCCTTAATGTGCTTGAGATTGTGGACAGCTTTTTGCTTCTTACTTTATGGAGACTGATTTTGCCTGAAAAATTGAGGCACTTCAGCAAACATCAGGTGTCACTGTGTCGCAAGCTGAGGTGGTGGGGCCTGATTTTCCAAGCACCAGGCTACTCCTTCCCGTGAGTCATTCTGCTATACAACAGTATGTGGATGTCCATCCAACAGATCTTCATAGAAATGTCTTCCATTTGCCTTTACTTAACAGTTTAAAGTTCAGGCAGGTGCTGTCCTAGCAGAAGAATGCCCTACAGTTCAGGGGACAGTCCCACAAGCTGTTTTAGGATGAGATGAAATGGAGCGAGGAGCACAGACAGAAAGCATGGGAAGAATTTCTTTCTTACTGCTGGCCTCAAACACAGCTTCCATTAGACCTTTCTAGGTTGTTATTGGAAAATCAGGCCTACCTTTTTCCACCTCAAGTGTAAGGGGTGAGCAGTAACTACTCACAGGGGCATGATTTTTAGATACAAATGGTGGCAGTGCCTTATTGGCACCTAAGTTCCACATGACCTTCCTGTGCGGCTGCCAGACTAGACTTTGTTTCAAGGTCATACAACATGAAGAGCTCTCCAAGGGGTGAAGAGCAAAGAGGCTGGAGTTGGACAGTGTCGCTTAAAACCCTGGTTCTGCCACTACTGTCTTCAGGACCTCACTGTGTCATATACCTCTAAGTGCCTCAGTTTCTTCCTTACAAAATGAGGATCATAATGATATAAAAGCAAAAGATTGTTACAAGAATTAAATGACACATGTCAAACCATAGAACAGAGCCAGAGAATTGAACTGGGACTTCATTCATTATCGAACATTTACCATATGGAAGGCAATCTCATAAAGCCTTGCATGTATTATTATCTCATGTACACAACTAACCTAAAATTGTAATTGGTTTTTTCCCCCTGTTTTAAAGATGAGGCATGGAGAGACTAAGCAGCTTGCCCAAGGTCACAGGGATAGAAAGTGGTAAATCACAGAGTTCAGACTATAAAACACATGTGCTTAGCCACTTCTTACACAATATATATTTGAGAATATTTTCCTCATCCCCAAGAGTGTCTAATCCAATCAGGGAGAAAAAGGTGAAACAAGCAGCCAGTATTTCCAAGAGTTAGTATTGAATGAGGTGGGGGAAATATGGCCTGGTGGGAAGGAACAGAGAAAGAAATGCCACGTGGCTGATGAAGGCTGCAGGACCACAGACATCTGGCACATGAAGCAGTGGGAGCGATTTCAATGGTCTCCATAGAGGGTCAGCGTCCAGTGTCCAGTGTGCTGATCTGAGGAGGTCAAAGCTTAATCATGGGGAAACGTGCCAGCTGTCCTGGCTGCTTTATGCTGCCTTGTGTTTCAGTATGTCCTTATTAGTTGGCTGACTTAGTCGTCCACTTGGTTTGGGTCATGGTGCCTGGTCACCTTGTCAGAGATCAGCCTGAGGAGTTGTATGATTCATTAGATTTCCCACTATTCTTGTAACCCACCTGGGGAGGTTGGAAGTGGAGTGTAAGAAGGAATTATTCCATTTATTTCCTTTTGAATTTTAAACTTGGTGGATCCCTGAACTTCACTCTACTCCCTTGGCAGTCCAGGGCACATACGCTCCTTGAGGTTTTTTTTCACTGTGATAAGAATGGAGACCCAATTGTTAGGACATGTGCATTTTAAAACTTCTAGCTCAACAGCTCTTGGCTAGGATGAGCTTTGCAGAATTTCCTTGTTTGAACTGTCCTTTCATTTGGGGTTTATTAGACATAATGCTGAATAGTGGGTTTGCACTGAAATCGACTTTTTTACCTTGTATTTACAACTAGAGATCAGGGTGACTTTGTGTTTTACTCCACCATTATTAAGAAAGCAAAGGATACCACAGATAGATCATTTATAGAGATTACATATAATATGACAAAGTATACCATTTCAGCTTTAAATGAAATCAGATATAGATTCTCATGCCATAAGAGATATTTCTTTATACTTCAGACCCGAGTATAATATAAGTGTGAATTTATAAAGTGTCCTGGATTACCTATTAGGAAAAATCTCCCTATTGCATATAATATCCTTACATTTTTAATATATACAAATTATAACGCATCTAAATTGTTTGGATATCAGTAATTATTATTTTTATTTGTGCTAGTGATTTGTCAAATAGTAACCAGAAGAATTTCATACATAGGCATGTGTGGCTACTCACAATGCAATTCACTTTTCACTGGTTACATGAAACAACTATCAGTAAAAACAACATGTATGTTATGTTGGTTTATTTGGAGTAAACTTCAAGGTTCTGTGAACTCTACCATCATTTGGTGAGATCTTATTACATTTTCTCACCACTAGTAAATGAATTTTATTAATATCATTTAAAAACTGTTAGAAGATACAAATTTGAAAATAATTAAAGTAGGTATGTCTTCTAGTTTTGAAATGGCAAAAAAGAACTATGCTTTGATATACTTTAATTGTCACTTAAAACCCTGGTTCTGCCACTACTGTCTTCAGGACCTCACTGTGTCATATACCACTATGAAATAGTGTTCAAATCTGTTAAGCATTTGAACATTGTTCTTAACTAACAACTGGATTTGAGAAGGAATGTTGATTAGTGATTAGGAGTCAGGCTTGGAAACAGACTGCCTGGGTTTGAATCCTGGTTCTATCACTTAATAGCTGCATGATCTAGGGCAACATACTTATTGTCTCTGCCTCCATTTCCTCATCTGTAAAGTGGGGATGTTGATGCTAGTACCTACATCATGGGTTGATTAGAGAATTGTGTTAATTAGCATATGTAAAATACTTAGACCAGTGCTTGGCATGTGGCTCACAAATTAACCCTGAGACTCTTTTCTTTTGGTGCAGTTTTACATACACTGGTCCTTTTGTTCTTGCAAGGTCAGTACTTCTAAAATACAAGTAGGCTCAATTGACCTTGAATCCAAGTATAGGCTCGGCCATTGGTTCTGTGACCTTTGGCAAGGCATGCCAATTTCTAAGTTCCTTCATGTATGAGATGGGAATAATAATAATGATCTTATAGGACCGTTAGAGTAATGAAATCAGATAATGTGAACTAAGCACTAGGCACAATGCCTAAAACACGGTAAATATTCAACACATGGTAACTGTAGCTTTTATTAGCCAATAGAGACAGTGTTCTTTCAAAAAGTAGACATTGATCTGGAAGTCTGGAGAGATGGCCTCTAGTTTGGATTCATAATTTCTTGTTTGTGGGGCAAGTGCTTTCTTGAGAGTGCAGATAGACTGTTCCCCTTTCTTCAATCCATCATCACTTCCAAAATCTGCGAATATCTAGAATGACAGCAATAAGACTAGATAGAGGGAATACTTGAGCTCCTACAGTGAACCAACATTGGTAGAACAAGGTGGGAAGCCACAGTGGAGAAGGAGCCACAACAGTAATCAGCAGGCTGAAGTGAGGGGCAAGTGCTGCCCACCCAAGGGAAGAGTCACAGGGCAAGGGCTTCCAAGAGAGAAGGAAGCATTAGTGGAGGGCATTGATGCAGGCACAGGGAGTGGATATCTAATGAAAGTGACAAAGGGTCTTTGGTGGCTTTCCCCAGAAAGGTCTAAGATACAGTGAAAGGCAAAAGTTGTCTTGTCATGGTATGATGCATTCAAACCTACACAAATAAATGGGCACATTCACAGAAGGTCTTCAGGCAGAGGCTTTTAGATTCCTGAGAAACTACCAGAAATTGTGATTCAGTAAAACCACAATGGGAAGCAGATTTTCTTTAAAATGTAAAGGTGTCCATGGACTCTATTTCAAGAAGCACCACCCTCTGCCAAATCTCCAAATAGGGAATTGGCTGTTGTTCAGCTTTTCTGCTGATGCTTTTCTTTCTGATGCTAAGGCATCACTTAGACTCTCTGAGTCTCTGTTTCTTCATTTATATAATGAGAGCATTAAACTGGATAATTTCTGTTCAATTATATTTCATAACTTTATATACAGGATATATAGATGCCAGTAAAAATGAATAACGTGGATTTAGTAAAATGCACTAACAATACTGAGACCTTAAACAAATTACTAAACTCTTCAGTACCTTAGGTTTGGGGCCAGTGTGTGTGACTAAGGGACTGGCTTATCTCTAACAGCCACTGTGGTGCCGATTTTCCCAAAGAATCATTTAGTCCTGGAGAGAAGAGGACACGTGCTTCAAAGTCTTGTTTGGGAAAACTTCTTCCCTGTTTATATTGGGCAATATAAACTAATACAACCACAGAGATTATGTGGTGAGAACTTTAATCATTAACTCGTAGGGTATGAGTTCAAAAGATACATTTGACGAAATTCAGATTCTAGGCACAAAGGAGGCTGATGTTAGCTTTAGCATTGGGTTATTACACCATCTTCTTCTTTTGGATAAAATTCAAGAAAATACCCAAAACTGTTGGAAATATTTTGTAGGAATATCCTTGAAAAAGGCCAATAAAATCTGGGTATGATTTATCAGAAAATAAGACGGTCCAGCGGAGGACTGCATGGATTGGCCACACGCCACTGCAGTGAAATTGCTCCCCTCCAACTTAGAGTTGGCCTGGGGAATGTGAAACTTTAGGCAAGTCCTTTGCTTCTCCAAGCCCTTGTTTCCTCATCCATAAATAATGAGGGAATATTATGTACCATATATAGCATTGCGAGGAATGAATGAGATATATTGGCAGGGGGAAAGGTAGGCAGACAAAAAAGGAACTAATAGGTCTGTAAAAATATCACAATTGTCCTTGGAACTATGGGATGCTCATATTTGGCTCATTCCATCAACTTCCTGACACCCTTTACTCACTTAATTACTTTACCACTTTCTCACAAGCCAGACTTGCTTAGTATTATTACTTCCAGCCACTCAACTCTCCAACTTTCCTGCTTTCTTTCATTCACATTACTCTCTCCTATTTTTCCTGCTATCACAAACTGAAAAATTTATGACAGTAGGAGACCTATCTTATTCATGAGTTACAGTTGCCTCCCTCTGGCCTAAAATTTGGGAAATATACAAAGGAATGAGTAAATGATGCACATTCTTAGAAATAGCCTGGACCTGGCTGTTGCTTCTGGACTCTCCATTCTCCCTGTGCTGCACCCTGCATAATTCATTCTGGTGGCCCAGACAAGCACTTTCCCTGCATCATGGTTCTGTATTGCTCAACACAGACACTGGCCTTTTACATGTGCCCCCTGAGTTATCCCCAGCACTTTAGCCTTTCTGTGTCATTTACACTGGGCTCCCTTTGTCATCACCAGCCTACCAACTGACTCACCTGCAGTCAGGTACATTCTCCAGTCACAAAATACCAGCAACTGAGAACAGGCAAGGAAGGCCTGCCTCTTCCTCCCCAGCCCCAGGTGTAGGTGAGTCCCAAGTTTCAACCTTTGCCTTTTGCTCTTCCCTCCACTTTATTCTTCTAGTCTGAAATATTTTCTAGCCTCATAATTCAATACCACTGTTTCTCTAGTAACTTCAATTTCCCTCTCTGGCACTTATTTCTATTTCCCAACTCTTCAGTTTCCTAGAAAAGCTGTTCTTCCAGCTCTTGACACTCAAAGTCTTGGTGTTCTCCTTAATCCTTCTTTTCCCTTTGGCCTCTTCAGATCCAATCAATTGTAATGATTATAAAATATCCCTTCATAATGTTTCTTCTTTCTACCTCATCTTTTTCTTATACTTCTAAAATTTACCTCTCATGCCTATTCATCTGTTCATTCATCCAATCCTTCATTCAACAGATATTTATTGAGGGCCTGTTAGTGAACAAGGCAGACAATGTTTCTGCCCTCATGGCACTTACTCTCTAGAAAGGGAAGATAGACAATAAACAAATTCATAAATGTATACTCAGATGTTTACATAATGTCAGGTTGTAATGAGCAATATAAAGAAAGATTGTACAGAAAAAGTGGATAGGTGATATTAACGTGGCTGCTATTTTAGTGGCCCCTTTGAGTCTGTTATATTTGAGCAGAAGTCTCAATAAAGGTGGTGATCTGGGATAAGAGTCATCTAGAAAAGCAGAGACATCATAGAAGCCCCAAGAAATAAGGTGCTTGGTGTATTCTAGGAACAGTACAGAGATATATGTGGCAGGAGTATATAACATGAGAGTAACTATAACATAGTGGAAAGAGTACTGGGTAAAAGATAAAGGATGTGACTTCTTGTCCTGATGTGCAACCTCAAAACAGTCACTTCACTTCTCTGGATTAAAAGGGCTGGGCTAGATGATCTCTAAGATATCTTATCAGCTCTAAAATATCTTACCAGCTCAATTAGCTTGTCAGTTATTTTAAGACAAGGAGAAAATTTATGTTTATATTCCCCATGGTTCACAAAGCAGTAGCCTACATTGAGTTGAATTGAGTACATTGGGTATGAATTGAGTGATGGGTTGGGAACAGAGAGATAGCAGGGAATGGCTCATGCAGGACCTTGTTGAGGAGCACAGGTCTTGGATTCTATTAGGATAGACAATCAGTGGAGAATTTTGAGCAAGACAATGTCAAAATTTGACTTCCTTTTGAAAAAGGATCACTGTGACTGCTATCTAGAGAACAGACAGTATGTGTGTGGGTGGTGGTGGGGCAACAGGTGAATGAGGAAGGTGAAAGGCTGGTGGGGGCTTACAATAGAGTATCAGGGGAAGTAATATAATGTAGTCAAATTTTGAAAATAGAGCCAATTTTCTGAAAAAGCATGTATGAAAGAAGAGTCAAGACTGACCATAAGCCACTGAATGAATGGGGGAGTAGCAAATTTTGGAGGAATACCAAGATGTTGGTTTTCCATCTGGCTACTTGTAAGGCTGGACATCCAGTTGAAAATGTTAAACATGCAATTACAAAGTATCACCACATGGAGGGCATGTAATGCCATGGCATAAGGGCACAACTGTATGTAGAAAAGAGGTTTGAGAATGGAAATCTGGACACTCCAAAATTTAAGGGTCAAGAAGACAAAGAATACCCAGCAAAGGAGACTCAAAGACACAGCCAGTGGGTTGGGAGAAAACCAGATCGTTCACCAGCCAAGCCTGGAACACCAGACTCGTGTCTTGCCTTTCAGCCTCTTGGCTTTCCCATTTTTTTTTTTTTGATGTATTGCTATTTGTTTACTCCACATAAAAAAATTAATGCACTTTTTTCATGTTCATACTCAGCTCTAAAAACTCAAGGGGACCTCCTTAGTCCAGTACCAGAAATTCTTCAAAATTTCTTTTTGTACCTCTTATACTTTTCAGCATGAACCATTGCTCTAGTCTTGGTCTGTTCACTAATCTATAAATGTCTTGCTCATTCACATTTCCTTACATTTATTCATGCTTTATTCTTTTAATTTTATTTTATTGATTAAACATATCAAAATCCTATATGTATTTTAGGACAGGATAAGATATATCCTATACGATTGGATATATCCTATATCCATATATGATACATCCTATAGGATAGGATATGATATATCCTATCTCATCCAAAATATCTTCTCTGATAAACTAACACTATAATAATTTTGCCCATCACAACCTTGTAATAGCATTTATTGTCTGAATAATCTATACTTTTGGAAATAGTAATGCATCATGTTTAAGAGCATTGGCATTAGAGCTGAATTTCCTGGACTCAAAGCTCATCTCTGGTACATACTGGCCATGTAGCTTTGGATAAGTTACTTGTCTTCCTTGTACCTCATTTACTAATTTGTTATAAACACATTATAATGCCTTACCTCCTAGAGTTGTTCTAATTTTTAAATGGGTTAATAAATAAACTTAGAATGGTGCCTGATACCTAGTAAGCACTCAATGAATGAGAGCTAATGTTCATTTTATAATCTTGTAGCTCTCATCATTTATTGCCTGGCCATGTTAAACTTTCCATATAAGTGGTGAGCATTGTGGAGGGGAAGGGCATATCTCTAACCCTTCCTAGGGAGAGGCAAAGATATAAAATGTAACCAAAATGTCAAAAAAAAACCCCACAAAATATTTATCGGGTGTTGGGCAGGTGGGAGGATGGAGGGGGAGATGAGTGTATACTTACATAATGAGTGTGATGCACACCACCTGGAGGATGGACACGCTTGAAGCTCTGACTCGGTGGGGGGGGAGGGGTGGCAAGGGCAATATACGTAACCTTAACAATATTTTTACCCCCATAATATGATGAAATAAAAACAAAAAACTTTCCACATAAGTAGTAAAAACAAGTATAACATAGTGGCAAGAGTATATTTGGGTGAAAAGATAGGGATGTGACTTTTTGTTCTGATCTGCAGCCTCAAGAAAGTCACACCACCTCTCTGGATTGTAAGGGTTGAACTAATCTCTAAAATATCATCAGGATTGAAAATATTTTACCAGCTCAACTAGATTGTCAGTTATTTGAGGATAAACAGCCAAGTGATATTTATATTTTCCATAGTTCACAAAGCAAAGTATACATTGAATTGAACTGCATACATTGAGTATCAATTCCTGGATGTTTTGATGGATTGAAATAAGCAGAAGAAAAATGGGAAGAATCTTCTCTAGATGATACATCCTGGGCCTTGCATCTTCTACATGAACCTTATGTTTAAAGACTTCCATTATTGAGAATAAAATCATAAATATCTATAGGTAAAAATTACATAGTATTATAGTGTAATCATTTCCTTTTTCTCCCATCTCCCTCACTTGCCAATAAAAACATGTATATACATGTGAACATAGATACAACTCAAACCATGGAAATTATTTAGAATTTAATTGTAAGAGAGCACTGTTTATAACCATCTACAGTGTATATATAACAATACACACACACACATGTATGCACATACCTCTAGGGGAAAGTTTGTTACATATTTTTGTTTCTAGCTTACTTTTCTTTATACTTCCATTTAGAATGCATTTTTTTTCTCATTTACTATTGATTTGTCCCAGTATTCTGAAAGTTCCTTAAGAAGAAATTTAATTTATTTTTTGTGCTTCTCAGTGTTTAAACCAAGAGATGCTTCTTACTAAATGGTTATTAAAATGAAATTTTTAAATCTCTTACAGTGGGTAGAAGAAATGCACTAGGAGATTTTGGTCAATAGTGGGTGAGGAGTAGCATATTTCTTCCAGGGTTCTCCCAGGTGTAGCGTATTTCTTCTACTGGATTAAAACAGAAAACCAGCCAGTGACTACGGTTCCAGGTTGAGAGAGCTGTAAGAGACAGAATTTTATCAGGGCTTCGGTAGGTCCAAGATATGACTCGGCTTAGAGAGATGACTGGTGTGCAAATACGGGACTAGAGATTTGTAGGCTAAGCCCATGTAGAGGCTATTAGTGGGAGAAGTTTTGATTTGGGGGAATACAAACTTTTTCAGCAAATCCCCAGGTACCCTATAGTCCAGGGTTAGGAAAGTAAGACTAAGTATATACATGACTTACTGTTGGAGATGCAGCTCCTAATCTCCCGCCAGACTTGGTCCCTTTGGAAAGAGACTTTGGTGATGCTGATTTGAATCTGAAGGTCTGTGGTACCTGGGGCTGGGCCAAGTTGAAGCAGATCGGGACATACACCTGGTGCAACCTAGAGGTGGAGAAGAACATGACTGCACTAGCGCTAAGGTTATGGGGGTCAGAGAGACCTGCCAAATTAGAGATGTATTGTGATGCACAGCCCTTATATACTGGTGAGCACAGCAATTTATTTCAGAAGCAAGAACATTTGCACAACAGCAAGGAAAAATTTATTTTAAAGGTAGGAATATCAAAATGTTTTCAGATACATGCTTTTTTTAAAGTCAGGAAAGATAAAGACTAATGATAATAATAAAAAAAAACCAGCTAATTTCCTGAGCCATTAATAGGTGCCAAGCTCTGTTCTGAGCTTCTTATATTGCATAGCAGTTTAAAGAAAAGAATCAATGGATGGAACTTTGCCCTAATAAATTAATTTGCAGGTTGAGAAAGGAAAATTTACCCATCTCAGCATAAAATTAAATGAAATAGGTGGGAAGAGAGAGAATAATGACAGTACAAGAAGAATGAAAATGATAAAATATAAAATGGAACATCTCTACTCATTTCAGGTAAGAATTTTAAAAGTGGAAAGAAGCGTTTATTGCTTTTGAATTCAAGAATTTATTAAACTAGGATTGACTAATTGAAAGAGCATCACTTTTGGGAACCCATAGACCTGGATTCCAATTCTGACTCCATTTATTATGTGACCATAATTAAATTATTTTAAATTCTCTAAATCTTTGTATTCTTGTCCATGAAATGGGAATGATAATACCTACCTCATTAGGTTGTTATAAGAATCAAATGGAATGAGATAAGATACACAAAGTATTTATTATAGTGTCTCATTCTTAAAGCTAAGTCCATTGCTGTTCTTTAATAACAGTGATAACTAACATTTATTAAGCATTTATCATTTAACAGGAACTTTGCTAAATTGTCCCTCTATACTATCTCCTTAAATATTCAGAAAACTGAACCTATGAAACTGATCCTGTTTTCTCTACTGTGTAGATGAGGAAACTGAGGCACAGATACATGCATATTACTTGCACAAGGACTCAGAGTCCTTGCTGGGGAGCTAGGATTTAAACTTAGCAAGCCCTGTGCTCCTGACAGCACTGTTTGTGGTTTAAGTTCACTGTGGTTTCTTCAAATTATTAGCTCCTTAAGGGCAGTGATTTTGCCCAGCTGTGTCACTGCTGTCTCCACAGCCCTTGGTACAGTACCAAGCACATAATAAGTTGAAAGACTAACCTGTGTGATTTTTTATGGCATTTGTCAAAGAAAAACAGGAAGAAGATAGTGCATTGGTTGGCTAAATTATATGAGTTTGAGGCTCTACCTGCTATTGTTTCCATATGCCTCTTTTAGGTCTTATAGACCTATTGTTATCTCTGACATATACTTGGAACTCTCTCCCTCACCTCGCAGGTGAATTTCAGTGTGAAGAAAATGCACCTGAATCCACTGAAAAAAAGGAACAGTTTGCAAAGTGGGAAGATGCAGCTTTCCCTAGAAAACAAAGGTGCGTTCAGAGAGAACAAAGACAGGGGCTGTTTTTTATGAAGAAACTTCACCCAGGTTCCCACTTTGGTCAGCTAATGCAAATGAAGGGTGCAAACTTGCTTAGTTGTGATTGGTTGATGCAGGTCACAGTCCATTGGTTGATTCAGGAGACATAAACAGGAATAGACAGCTATGAAAGTCCCAAGGTTAAGCAAGCATGGGGGCTTTCCAGGAAAGCAGAGTATGTGTATGACCTCTAGTCAGCAAATGGCCACTTGACTCTATTTTGAATTTATGCCCAGTTAGCCACTCAGGATCCATCTCAAAGGATTAGCTCTTTCAGGGTTCACATATGTGACAGCAAACCTTAATGTCTTTGAAGATAGTTGTCCTATCTAGGTATCATAGGTTCCATTACTCTAAATTCTATCAACTCTGAGCATATTTCATTCTGATAATCTAATATTTCCAATATTTTGGAGTATATTAATACATTTGTGTTACCTGCCAATTTATTTTGTCTCTCCTACTGAACCAGTAATTCACTCCAATATGGCAAAGTGCAAAATTCTTGTGCAGGGTGTTATATAGAGTACATTAAAGGAGTATTCATCATGGTTCCCACTCTCCAAGAGTTTAGAATCTGAATTTTACAAAGGTTTACAAAAGTAACACAAAGAACACTGCAAGCCTGAAAATTTTAGTATGAATACAAGTACACGGACAATTTTAGTGTGCTATGTAAATTTCTTCAGGACAATGTCTGCTTATATTGGTACTTCCTTTGTGCCTAGACAGGAATTATGCAAGCAATGCCCAATTCTTCCATGGGAAGTATAGGAATACATTCATTCATTCATTCATTCATCCAGCATCTGTTTGGTCAGCACTTACCATGAACATTGTAGGCACTGTGTCAGGTACAGGAAATTCGAATATAATCTGTTCCCAAAACTTGCTTTCAAGGAGCTGCTACCCAGAGAAAGAAGGAATTATATGTAAATGGATAATTTCCATGAAAGGGGAGGTGAGATTTAGAAGTATACACAAACAGCTGTGGTGTGAGAGAGCAAGAAGTGACCAGTGAAAGTTTTCTAAGGCTCAAACCTGGTGGCAATGGGACCATATGGAGCTAGGAATAGGATTGTTGCTGTCTGAAGTGGCACAGAGCTTCTTTTGGAGTCTTACTCTGCTTATGGTCAGCACCAAACATTAATGTTCACTGTCTAGGCTGCTTTTGAGAAGAAAAATGACATATTAGATTTCTTTTGTCTTTCTTAGATCTTAGTGCAGAGCATAGAGCACAGGGTATATAATGGTTACTTTTGATTGTTGCAACTTGATGTGGTGGAAGGAGCATAGGTTTTGGTATCTAGTAAATCTAGTTTGGATCCCCCAACTCTGTAACTTATTAGCAGTGAATCCTGGACAAATGGAGTCTCTCTGAGTCTCTTTCCCCAAATGAGAATAAGAAACATTGTGCAGAATGCTTTTTAAGAATTATCACATTTGATCTTCTCCATGCCCTTATAAAGTAGGCACTTTCACCATTCCAATTCTCATTTTACAGGTGAGAAAACTGAGGCTAGGCTAGGGAGCTAAGTGACTTGTCCCAAATCACAGAGCTAATTCTTGGGAGCTGGGATGCACATCTAGGCACACTTACTCAGTTCTACTTGATAACTGACTTTTCAGGCCTGTGGTACGAAAAATAATATAGCTTCTGTGCCAGAAACGTAGAATATCCTCCCTGCTGTTGTTGTTTACTTAATTGGAGTTGGCAGGTCAAACACAGACTTGACAAGCTGTGGACAGAACAAAAGACACAATGTCTGGGTCATATTTCTCTGGTCCTTCCTTTCCAAGGCCACTGCAATCCGGTCCTCAGCTCAGAAGTCAGGGCAGTCCTGGAGCACACTATTCAAGGGCGTTGGTGTTTAGGGGGTAATAAAACCAATATGAAATGGGGTGTTTTTGCTTCTTGAAGCCAGACTCCTATCCCAGAAATAGTGGGCTGTCTGATTCCTTCTCCTCATTTCACATCACACCTCAATCTGCCATTGATTGGATCTAGATGAAGTACCCTTTCTATGGAGCAGGATCAATTTAGCCAATTTGTCTGATTTAGATGCTGCTGAGATCAGTTCCCTGAAGCCCAGGATTGGCAAAGGGCAAACTTCTTTGTGCGATTCTATATTTAGTCAAACTGCTCCTTGTTTGGCTAGAAAAATTCTTCCTCTAGTTGCCAGGCACTGATGTGATCAAAAAGTGACCTCTGAAGTTGGACGATTGATGTGAAATGGTACTACCAAGCACAAAGAGTGGCTCCTGGGAAAAAGGACTTTTTTTCCTTTCAGTAGAAATAGATTTCAAATATAATTTACCATTTCTACCTGGCGAAAGGGCATCTCTCCTCATGAATCCATGGGATGCTGAGAGGAGCACCATTTCTTCTCAGAAGGCTGTGTTTCCAAATTAACTTGTTCAGATGCTAAGCAGAGAAGCAGTCACGCTGCTCAGAAGAACAATTACTTTCCCTGGGTTGTCTACATGCTGGTTCATTCAGCTCACTTTATGTTCCAAACCTTGGCTGTGTCTGGCATGGTAGTTCAATGCAGTGGGGGCTTAGAGTTTTTATTCCAGCCAAACCAGTGACACAAAATCGAGAGCCTGGTGAGAATCTTGTAAGATGATGGGTTTGTGCAACCTGTCTTCTAAGTCCTTCAGACTGACTCCACAAAGGGAAGCTAAGAAACACAGGGAAGCTTTTGATTGGTTTCCCTGACCTGGGGAAGAGGAACACACAAACACACACACACACACACACACACATACAGGGGCACATGAGCTCAACATCTGCGTAGCATCAGATTTGTAACTGGAGGTGACTTTGAATGAAAGGCCATTTCAGCTGTGACTACAGCTTCCCTCTGGCCAGCCTAGCAAAGCAGGTCCTGCGGGAGGTTTGGACCTGGGTGCTCTTTCTGTGGTATTGTCTGGTGAGGCAGCGGCCTGCCCCAGTGGGTACTGAGCTCACGGCAGAGGTTGAGAGGGGTGGAGGTGGTTCCATGGCCCCCATACGCCTGCTCCATACTGTCACTATCACTGCTGATGGCCCAAAATGCACTGCCTCTTTACCAAGTGCTCTCAATGCCAATTCGCTCTCGGGGGACATAGGACAAAGGCGCATGCTGGATCTTCACATTTTAGAAAGAGGATAATCAATCTTACTCCATGCATAGAACAGAGCCAATGCCGGGGAAGCGCAATAAACTCTACCAGCTGCTCTGGGGCATTGGAAGGGAAAAGGAAAGGGGGGCCTGGGGATTTTTTTCTCTTCCCCAAACCTGTGGGAACAGATTCTGTCGTAGATGACCGCACAAAGAGGATGCGAAAGGGGAAAACATATTGGCGTAGAATGAAGTTCACCGATCGGTTTTCTAAGAAAGACACTTTTCTTCTGAAAAACCAAAATCAAACTCAAACTATTTGTGCTTGATAAGTACATAATGTTTTTCACAAACAAACAGGTCACCTGTGTGTCCATGACCCTTGTAATCAGGCCAGCATCAGCAAGACCTCAGGGATTTGGCCAGGTTAGATCATTTTGTGCAAGGAGAACTGAATTAATTGTGCCCCATATTAACTACAGAACAATTTTTTAACATGTTTCCTGAGAATTTGGCAAAATTAAATGCTGGGTATTTCCGGTAGCATTATTTATTTTTGCCCTTGGCATCTTCCTCCATTTCCAGCGTGTTTTCCTAAGAACACAAGTTTCAGGATATTAATTGACAAAGTGTCAGTAAAATAAATGGCAGAAACACTATGTGAGATGAAGTCAAATAGGTTTCTCTCCTGCAGGATCTTTTCGCGCATCAATGTGTATGGAAATATTCAAGATGGTATTTTTAAAACGTATTTAATCTCAGGAGGCTTTTCCTGATGAGTGCCTTGCAGAAACAGTGCTTAGCAAAACACATGTGGGACGTGCTAGTGTGAAGGTTGTTCCCTGGGAATTACTTTAAAAGGACACATTCTGCAGCCAGCCTTTCAGTGCTTAAATATTTGGAGGTTATAAGATCCCTCTTCTAGTTTGGGATTCAGGGTTAAGAGGTGAAGATTTCTCACAAGACTTGGGGATCTTCAAAAGAAACTCTGAGAGTTAGAATCCATGCAATTGCAAGAGTGGGAAACCTGCCCTGTCTTGGAAGGAAATGTATCCATGACACGTTTTGAGTATGAGATCCAGTAAAGTGGGACAAATAGTAATTGACTGAGGACCCCAGCATGCCAGATTTCACATAGGTGGGCTAATTTAGTCTTCAAAATAGCTCAATGAGGAGGAAACTGAGGTTAAGCAAATTACCCCACAGTATAATTGTGTAATGAGTGGGGGAGCTGAGACTCAAACAAACCCAGTGTTGCTAGAATGAAATGAGGCAATCTGACTTTTAGATGCCATGCTGTGTTGACACATCTAGATATCCTGCCACATCTAGGGTCACAGTTCAGTTGACTCCTAGAAGTTTATTTTCCGAAAAGAATGGAAATCATCTAAGATATGAAGACTAGCTTATTAGGAGTCTAACTGCCTTTGGGAGGTATGAACTGCGATTCTGTGAGAGTTTGGGGTGCTCCAGTGTCTAGTGGCTACTCACCAGGGGATCTTATGAGCAAATGTGAAGAGTTCGTGTTTGCAGTAGCCTTCAGGGCTCTTCTTTGTGGAATCCGACCCATACCTTGCAAATGGTGACCTCAATTCCTACTACTGCTTACCTTTTGCTTTATTTGGGGGACACTTGTATTTGAGAAGAGTGGAGGGTTAGTCTATCCTGTAGGGTAATCCCCTATAAACCTTTCCCACCAACTTATAGAATAACTGGACCTTTCTAGGAAAGAAGAAGCAGGAATGGAATAGCCCTGGGCAGTGTTGCTCTTAAGAACTCTACACATTTCCCTATGGCTTTAGGAATTATTCCACCCTACTCTGTTGTAGAACTTCAGGAATTTTTGATATCAGGACAGATTCAGGGCTGGACCAAATGATTGCATTTTTATTTAAAGCTATATGGCCCCTTTTTCTCACTGAAGTAACTTTAACAAGGGAAGCTCAATGCTCATTATCCGTCACTCATGGCAAACTCTTGGCATCTGAATACACATTAAACACAGCAAACTATATACCCTATTAAATAGTGCCCTGTTGTTTACATCCGCTGGTCTCATCACAGAGAAAGACTTCTGGATTAGCCAACCTGGTTGAAAATATGGGATAGATAGTCTCAGAGTCATTCAGTCAATTAGTTAGTTGATCGACAATGCTTCTTAAGCTAAACTGATGGTACAAACTAACTCTAAACAAGGCATTCTAAGCATGCACAAGCTAAAAGCCAGGGATCCTTGCCTTAAAAGCACTGGGGAGATGATATATGTGTACACACATGTTCCTGGGATACAACTGAAGGGCACTATGAACATAGCATATGGGAAAATGAGACAATGAAAAGGAAAGTATGAACCTGAGTGTGGAGGGGAGATTAAACAGGTAGCAAATGGTATTTGTAGCAGAAAGCAGTTGACTTGTGAAATAAAGGGGTGAGAAGTGTGGGAGGGAGGTATTGAAGCAGACCCCAACTCAGATGGTTTGATTCAAGTAAATACAGTCATTCTGGAAATAGTCTACACATTCAGGTCAGCTCTCAAGTGGCTTTGAGGGTCAAGGACTCCCAACCCATTAGTAACAAGACCAAAAACTTCTTGAGGGCAGAAAAAATGTCTGACTCACCATTGTAACCTCAGCATCCAATGCACAGACCATCTGGCATATGGCAGGCACTCAGTGAATTTTTGATTAAGGACTAAATTGGTCTGTCATCCCTAGCATCAGGCCAGAAATTCTGCAGACATGCACCATCGGAGCTCAAGTAGAAGTAGCATGACTTTGGTGAAGAGGTGAAAAGATGGGAAAGGGAGGTGAGATGAGGGAAGTTTGTCTATAACACAATCCAATCAGCTTAATTTTGGTCTTCATGTACATTTTTAAAAATTTGAATGTAAGTACCTTTACTTCCTCATCTTTTTGTGAAAAGACAGATAAAACATCCTCTCATCTCTCCTCCAAGAGGGTTTAAAAGTCTTGTAGAAAGTTCCCCATGATGGTCAAATGGGATCTATGTCTCCTGTTTTGTGCCTTGATTCAAGATTATTTTTTCTCATAACTTAACAGATAAAACTGTGTTATCCACCACCCCTAACTTGTCTCATCATTTTATTTACTGTGCTTGAAGGAAAAAAAATTAGCTTTAGAACATCTAGACCATCCATCCTTTTTTGTTGTTGTTTGTAAAAATCAGAAGCTGAAATTGAATCACCAACACATTGTCATTGTGGTGCAACCTCTATCTAAGTAAGGGGAATATTGACTTAAAAATTCCACAGCCTAAGGATCCGCTAGGAAATAGAAATGGAAGCAAATGTGTCCCCAGTCTCTATACTGCAGTGCTGGGTGGTCAGTGGATAAACTGTTTTCATGGCACATTCAGCAAACCGGCATTGTCCTGAGAAACAGGCATATGCACAATGTGGTGTAGTACAAAAAGAACAGGTTTGGGAATGAAACAAACTTCACTTAAAAATCTGTGTGGTCTTGAGCAAATTAATTAAGGTCTCTATGCCTTGGTTACCCCTTCTACAAAAAGAGATTAAGAGAATTTATCTCACTAGATGTTGAGAATATCAGAGACAACCTATAAAATGCCTCTGACATAACAGTAGACATTGAAAAAAATGGTAGCTGCTATTTTTATGATTGACTTCCTTGTAGAGGAATGAAAAGCCTTTTTTCCTTGTTTCTTAATGTTCTTTTATGGAACATAATAGAATGGAAATTAAAACAAAAAATTATCAACCAAATATTTCTTAGTACAAATAAATGATAGAGTGATAAATCAAGAAACTTTCATAGTATAAGTTGAAACAAAATTTTAGGAAATTATAATTTTTAAATTTCCATACCATTTAACAAGTTATAGTCATTTTATGTAACTCATTTATAGACAAGGATTTGAACAAATTAACTTTTTTAAATCTCACTATTTATTGGAGTATAATGTTTATGCAGAGAAGTGTGTGTAGAAACCCACAGCTCAGTGGGTTTTTACAATCAGGACCAACTCGTGCAATCAGCACCCACATGGAGAAAGAAGGACATGTTGGCACCCCAGAAGCCCTGTCTCCACTTCACGCCCCTTCTCGTCACTAGAACCCCTAAAGGTGACAACGATCCTGACTTATAACATCATCAATTAGTTTGATCTGTTTTCATACCTCCATAAATAGAATCATACATTAGGTACACTTTGTGGCTGGGTTGAATAAGTTATGTTTTAAAATGTCAACAGAAACTGTGTGGTCCAGTCATTAAAATAGTCAAACTGATCTAGAAAGAATAATTTTCAGATTTTATCTACCCATAGGTAGTAAGCACTAGTTTATGAATAAACAGAGAATATAAATTATGAACATAACACTATATAATAGAATTATCACTATTAATTATTCATAATTAATATAGAATAATATTAATAAATGTTAATAATAAATTAGAAAATATATATTTTGTACTAAAAGAAAAGCAAATGCAAGATGAAGATTGCAAAGGGGCAACTTGTTTCAAAGGAAGCGTATATATATATACATAGATATATATGTATATAAAATGGTGATCCATCAGCAAGTAGTTTTAATAAATCCTTCAGAAATAATTTGCATGAGCAATCCACGCATCCCACTGTGCTCTCTGGGAGAGGTAGAGGCTGCCAGATGAGGAGCAGTAGCTCCAATGTGCCCCCACTACTCCTTGCTCACAAAATCAGCTCACCATTGTGAGCGATTTGAGCAATCTTTGTTATTAGTGCCCTTGTGGTTCATATAGAAGATATAGTGGAGGGCCAAAATCAACAAATCTGTTTCCAGACTTTACCTTTCACCATCAAATAACCACAAATGTTGCATTCCCAATAGCTTGAGGTCCCACACCCACTGGAAGTGCTTACTACCTACCCCCATACCCACCTGTTCAAATGTGAATCTTCACTTAGTGCTGTGGTTTGGCCATGGCATTAGAGGAAGGAGAAACTACTACAAGAAAATAATTTAGGAGGTCATTGTCAAATATGATTTTAAAGGGCCTGAACTAAGGCAGAGGCAGGGAGAACAGAGAAAAAAGACTGGTATTTTCAGATAAATTTCCAGCTAAATTTCTAGTTCCATGCAAATTTCTACAATAGAATGTAGAAGGCTTCGTACAGATTTAGGACAGTAGGGAGAAAGTAGGCATTTTTTTCCAAGTAGTAGTGGCATGAGGATGGTGAGTTCTATTCCAGACACATGAAATTTAAAGTACAGCCAAGCTACTCGGAGGCTGAGGTGGGAGGATCACTTGAAGCCAAGAGTTTGGGACCAGTCTGGGCAACATCACGAAACCCAATCTCTAAAAACTGAAAAAAAATTAGCCAGGTGCAGCAGTGTGCACCTGCAGTCCTAACTACTGGGAAGGCTAAGTCTGGAGGATTGCTTGAGCCCAAGAATACAAGGCTGCAGCGAGCTATGATCTTGCCATTGCACTCCAGCCTGGAAAACAGAGTGAGAACCTATCTGTTGCTCCATAGATTAATATTGCCCTATAGATACATATAAGATTTCAGGAGTTGTGCAGGGCTTTGCCCTGAAGGAATATGTGAACGTGTTAGTTCACATATCAAAAGCTGCCTTGCCTCAGGAGGGCATCTCACCAGTCAGCAGCACTTTCAACGGCAACGCTGTGTCTCAGACCTGTTGACTTGTGCCTGCTTCTGTACGACAAAGCTTGGCATGGGGCCACAGGATGAGAACTGATTAAAGAGTCCCTGCCCAACAGACACCTGTGGCTAAAAGCAATTAGCCTAAAGGATAGTT
>CAUYPO010052987.1:0-41135 GCA_963574435.1 Cheirogaleus major
GATTGCTTGAGCTCAGGAGTTCGAGACCAGCCTGAGCAAGAGCGAGACCCCCATCTCTACTAAAAATAGAAAGAAATTAACCAAACAACTAAAAATAGAAAAAAATTAGCCAGGCATGGCGGCACGTGCCTATAGTCCCAACTACCCAGGAGGCTGAGACAGGAGGATCAATCGAGCCCAGGAGTTTGAGGTTGTTGTGAGTTTGGCTGACGCCATGGCACTCTAGCCCGGGAAAGAGAGTGAGGCTCTGTCTCAAAAAAAACCCACATAATTATTTTTAGATTCACACATGTTAGAGTATATATCAATGCTTTAATTCCTTTTTATTGCTGAGTAATATTCTATTTTAGGCACATGCCATAATTTGTTTATCCTTTCATCTATTGATGGATATTTGGATTGTTTGCAGCTTTTGTTTATTATAAATAAAGCTTCTATGAACATTTATGTACAAATTGTTGTATGAATATGTGCTTTCATTTCTCTTGGGTCTACTTGTGGGGCCAGGTGCAGTAGTGGATGCCTATAGTCTCAGTTACTCAGGAAGCTGAAGTGGAAGGATCCCTTGAGCCTAGGAGTTCAAATCTGGCTTGGGCAACATAGTGAGACCCCATCTTTAAAAAAAAAAATCTCCTTGTGCAGTGACTGGATCATATTTTTGTGTATGTTGAACTTTTTTAGAAATAGCCATACAGTTTTCTAAAGTGGTTGTATCATTTTACATTCACATCATAAGTGTATGAGAGTTCCAATTCCTTCACATCCTCACCAACAGTTGGTGTGGTCAGTCTTTTTAGTTTTAGCCCCTCGGAGGTGTATAGTGATACCTTATTACAGTTTAATTATCTCTTCAATTTTCTGGAAAAGTTTATGTAAAATTGTTATTATTTATTTCTTGTATGTTTGGTAGAATTCACTACTGAAGCCATCTGGACCAGGAGTTCAATTTCAGTTTCTTTAAAAGACATCAGTTCTTCAGGTTATCTATTTCTATTTGAATGAGTTTTGCTCATTGATGTCTTTTAAGGAATTTTTTCATTTCATCTGTGTTGTCATATTTATAAGCATAAAATTATTTATAATATTCCTGTATCCTTTTACTATCTGTAGAATCTGTAGTGATGTTACTGCTCTCATTTCTGATATTGGTAATTTGTTTCTTCTCTCTTTTTATCCTGGTCAGTCTGGCTAAAGCTTTATCAATTTCATTGATCTTCTCAGAGAACCAGCTTTTGGTTTCATTTTTTTTTCTTTTCTTTCTTCTAGTTATAGTGCATTGATTTCTACTCTAATCTTTGTAATATTTTTCTTCTGCTTAACTTTGTTCTTCATTTGCTTTTCTAGTTTTTTTAGGTGGAAGCTGAGGTCATTGATTTGAGACTTTCTTTTTTTTCTCATATAAGTGTTTAATGCTATAAATTTTTACTAAGTACTGGTTTAGTGGCATCTCACATATTTTGATTGTTGAGTTTTTGCTTTCATTCTATTTAAAATACTTCTTAATTTCCCTGTGATTTTCTTTTTGCCCATGGACTATTTAGAAGTATGTTACTTAGTTTTCAAATATTTGGGGTCTTCCCAGAGATATTTTTATTATTGATTTTCGGTTTACTTCTGGTGAGGTCAGAGAACATACTTCAGTCTTTTTAAATTTACTGAGATTTGCTGTATGGCCCAGAATGTGGTTTATCTTGGTAAATGTAACATGTACATTGAAAAGAATGTATATTCTACTCTTGTTGGATCTGTAACTGTTTATTAGGTCATGGAGATTGATAGTGTTGTTCAGATCTTCTTTATCTTTACTGATTTTGTCAATTATTGAGAGACTGGTATTGAAAACTTCAATTATAATTGTGAACTTTTAAATTTCTCCTTTTGTATCTGTCAGTATTGCTTCTCATGTATTTTGGAACTCTGTTATTAGGTACATATGCATTAGGTTCATTATGTCTTGATAAATTGACTTCTTTATTGTTATGAAATATCTCTCTATCCTGATAATGTTCTTTGTTCTGAAGTCTACTTATCTGTTATATATAATTATATATATATTATATACATATAAATATGTAATATGTATAGTAATATACTTCACTCCAGCTTTCTGATGACTGGTATTTGCATGGTATATCTTTTTCCATTGTTTTACTTTTAATCTCTCTGTGTCTTTATAGTTAAAGTGGATTTCTTATAGACAATGTGTAGTTAGTGTTGATTTTTACATTTTAATTTGATGGTGGTGAATACTCTCAACTTATATTTGTCGGAAAAAGTCTTTTGCTTTTATGTTTGAAAGATTATTTTCACTAGTTATAGAATTCTAGATTGATACTTTTTCCCAGCACCTTAAAAATATTTTTTCATTATCTTCAGGCTTTCATTTTTCTGATGAGAATCATGTAGTAACATGCAGTAATTCTTATCTTTGTTCTTATATGCATAATGTTTTTTTTCTCAGTTTGCTTTGAAGGTGATCTTTTTATGTGTGGAATGATAGACAATGGAGACTCAGAAGAGGGGGAGGGTGAGAGGGGGTCACATGGTGAGAAATCACTTAGTGAGTATAATGTATATTATTTGGGTGATGGATACCCTAAAAGCCCTGACTTGACCACTACACATATAACAAAATTGTACTTGTACTCCATAAATTTATATAAATTTTTTTAAAAAGATATCTATTTATGATTGAATTTCAACAGTTTGATTGTGATATATCTTGGTGTCACTTTTATGTATCTTCCGCTTGGGTATCATTGAACTTCTTGGTCTGTGTTTATAGTTTTCATCAAATTTGGAAAACTTTTGGCCTTTATTTCTTCAATTTTTTTTTTCTATTTTCCTCCTCTCCTTTCTTCTTTTGGGACTCTGGTTACATGTTACATTGGTTCATATTTTGCCACAAGTTTGGCTGCCATCATATTTTTTCAGACTTTTTTCCTTTCTTTTCTTAATTTTGGATGGTTTTCTACTTCTGTGTGTCTCTAAGGTCATCCATCATTCTGTCTGTAGTGCCTAATGCTCTATTAATTCTATCCAGTAAAATATCATTTCAGGCATTTTATTTTTTATCCATAGAATTCTCATATGTTTCTTTTTATGTCTTCCTTTTTCTTTTTTCATTATTTTCATGGTTTCCTTTAGATCCTTATATATGTATTATAACACTTATAATAACTATTTTAAAATCTTTTTCTTATTCTGTTATTTCTCATTTCTGGGTCTGTTTCTATTGACTGGTTTTCCTTCTGTTTATGGGTCACATTTTTCCTGTTTCTTCACTTTTTAAAAATTGGATGCTGGGCATTATAAATGTTACATTTTTGAGAGTTTGGATTTTATTGCCTTCTTTAAGCCCTGCTGAAGTTTTTTTGGGATCAAACACCTAAGTTAGTTGTAGATAGCTTAAATGTTTTTCAGGCTTATTTTTAAGCATTGTTATAGTTCATTTAGCATAGCCTTTTGTCTAAGTCTAAGATAGTTCTACCACTAAAGACTACTCTTTTGGGGTATCTGTTAAATGACCCCCATCTTCAATGAGATTGCTCCATTCTGGCTGGTGGGAATTCAACTTGAAGCCCCTTGTGAACTCTGGGATTTATTTGGCTTACATTTTCTCCTTAATTGTTCTTTATCCTACTATAGCTAGTAGCCTTTCACCCTATACCTGAGCAGATTTGTGTTCACCCAAAGACTCAAGGGGTTCCTCATGATGAATTTTGGATACCTTATGTATAGCTTCTTCCTTTCCAGTATATTGTTCTGAAAATTCTACCTGCTTCTAGAACTCTGATCTCTGTCATCTTTTCTCAGAGACTATTGGGCTCTACTTGAACTTCCCCTCTTTCTGCATACTTTGGAAATTGCCTCTAGGCAGAAAGGTAGAGCAATTGTAGGGATTACTTCAATTATTTTCCGCTGTCAGGGATTACAGTACTGTGTTGCCAGTTGTTTAATGTCTAAAAACACCTGTTTTAAATATTTGTATACTTTTCTAGTTTTTTATGGTAGGAGAATAGGTCCTTTAGCAGTTATCTCTCTTGTAGAAGCTGAATTCTTTTACTTAGTTTTAATTGCTTTTGAACTTTTTCTTTTAAAAAAGACATGTTCTATATACTCTTGTGTTTTTCATTCAGCATTATTTTACTATTAGTAAGTTTCATGTTGTTGCATATAGCTACAATTCATTCTTTTTCAATGCTTTGTTATATTTTACTGTGTGTTTATACTGCTATTAATTTTTCCTTTCTCCTGTTAATGGGCATTTGACTTCTTTCTGGTCTTTTGCTCTTATAAGGACATCTGTGCAATAAATATTTTTATATGTGTCTCCTGACATATATCTAGGAGTGGAATTACTGTATCATAAAATGTGAATGTTCAACTTTTTAAAAAGATAATCTTAAAAAAATGTAATGCTAAATTGCTTTCCAAAGTGACTATGTAAATTTACACTCCTGTCAGCAATGCATAAGAGATCTCCAGTTCATGATACTGTCAGATTTAATTTTTGTCAATCTAGTGGGTATGTATAAAATATCTTATTTTGGTCTTTATTTGCATTTCTCTGAGTGCTAGTAAAGTTGAAGATCTGTGTACTTGTTTATGGACAACACACTTTTTTTCCTCTGGCTTTTGACCTAGTTGGGATATTAGTGGTTCTTAGTACAGAGCTAGAACTTAGAGGAATAAAAGGAAAAGCCAGTTTTTTGTTGTTTGTTTTGTTTGGAATACCTAGCTGTTCATAGACAGATTTTCCTTTTATCTTTCAAAGTATACTATCCATGTAGTTATACCTTATAAATACTTAGGAATTCAACAGAAAACTACTACATGGGTTTCTCTCAAAATTAGAAGTGTATCTTTTGGTATGTTTTTGAAGAATTTGACTTTTTTACTTTGTAGAAAATATCTATTTTAATAATTAAAAATGGAACCCTCTGCTTTTGAGTATTTCAAGAAATGAGACCTTAATTTGAGTACTTTTTTCTTAGGAATCAAGTACAAATGATGTTGGAGTCTCTTAGGGAACTCCAATAATGGTATCTTTCTTTACTAGTTTGGTTTTGAACCAGTATAAAAATAAGACAAGGACTAAGATAGATGGAGACCAAGATATCATCTTTCTTACCAATAAAGTCTAGGTTGGGAGACTTGATTATATCTGTTTGCAAGCAAATACATTTCCTGTTGAACTTCAGAATTAGACAGATTTACATGCCTGTTGTAGCCAAGGTTGGACTGAGGAGATATATATGTGTATATGGGGAGCACCTGATCCTATTGAGTGGTAGTGGATTCCCAGGAAGAGATTATCTCCCAAGAGAAAGAAGGGAGATGCTCAATGAAGCTTGTTCTGTTTGTTCTTCCTAAATTATCAGTCAGATTGGTAAATCAGTCTACTTCCCTTGGTATTTACATTCTGAGAAAAGAGGCAGCAGGAGGCCAAGCACATTAAATTAATTGAGCTGCCTTCACATAGAATGGGGGAGATGTGTTCATCTACTAACAAATAAATATGCCATTTTATTAATACATATTTATTATCATCTAAATATCTAGCACTATGCCTGGTTTTTTGGAGTAAAAAATAAATATTAGATGGGATCCCTGCCTGTTGAGAGTTAACAGTATGTTTATAGAGAAATTATTTATACATATAATAAAAATAGCTCATTTATATAGCTCTTTGTAATTATTAATATAATTTACTTTGTACAAATCATTGTTATCATTCTCATTTTAATGACAAGGAAACTAAGCCTCAGTAAAATGATGCGACTTGTCCATGACCACACAATGGGACTTGAGTCAGGTATTCAGACTCTAGATCCTACTTTTTTCCCGCTCCATCATTCAGCTTTCCTAGAAGAAAGTGTTTACTCTGTGAGACAGTATGAGATAGGTTCCTCAGACATACAGTAAAGACCAGAGTAGTTCAGACAAGGAAATCTCTGCAAACTTGGAAGGGCATATCAGGAAGGCTTCATGCAGCAGAGTGGACTTGACTTCCTTTTTTTCTTTTTTCTTTGTCACCTAGGCTGGAGTGCAGTGGCCTCATTATAGCTCACTGCAACCTTGAATTCCTAGGCTCAAGTGATCCTCCTGCTTCAGCCTCCCAAGTAGCTGGGACTACAGGCATGTTCCACCACACCTAGCTAATTTTTCTATTTTTTGTAGAGATGGGTCTTGCTCTTGATCAGGCTGATCTCAAACTCCTGGCTTCAGGTGATCTTCTTGCCTCAGCCTCCCAAAGTGCTAGGATTACAGATGTGAGCCATCATGCTTGGCCTTGACCTACTTCTTGAATGGTAGATTACAGTAGATCCCCCTTAGTTTCAAGATGTACATTCCAAGATTCCCAGTGGATGCCTGAAACTGTGGCTAGCACCAAACCCTGCATAACCGACCCTTGAACAACACTGGTCTGAACTGTGTGGGTGCACCTGTGTGTGGATTTTCTTCCATGTATGCTATGCCTGTGACAGCAAGACCAACTCCTCATGATTTTGTTAATACTGCTTTCTCTTTTCCACCTTACTTTATTGTAAGAATACAGTATATAATACATATAACGTACAAAATAAGTGTTAATTAACTATTTATGTTATCAGTAAGGCTTCTGGTCAACAGTCGGCTATTAGTAGGTAAGTTTTTGGGGAGTCAAAAGTTGTACACAGATTTTCAACTGTGCAGGAGGTCAACTGTATATATTATTATTCCTAAATATACATTCCTATACATACATACCTATGATAAAGTTTAACTTATAAATTAGGCATAATAAGAGATGAATAATAATAACTAATAATTAAAATAGAGCAGTTATAACAATATACTGTAATAAAAGTTATGTGAATGTGGTTTCTTGGAATTGTTCTGTACTCGCCCTTATTATTCTTGTGATGATGTGAGATGATTCAATGCCTGCATGGTGAGATGAAGTAAGCTGATTGCCAAAGGCATCGTGACGTATTGTCAGGCTGCTGTTTACCTTCTGTATTCCTGAATCTGTAACCATCCCCTACTTGCAGTAAATGGCTTCATGTCACTTATTTCAGGAGATCCCTTGCTGAAGTCTTCCTATAGGCTCAATGCTTTCTGGTGCAACATGCTGCTGTCAGTTGTTCATGTCTTCCACCCACAAATTTAATGCCTTTTCCATCTTAACTAAGCACTTACTGTGCACTGTGGCCATCACTTTTGCAGTATGAGGTACAACAGCAAAACTAGCACAAATTTCCTTTTCCTTCTTCACAATTTCACAGATGGAAGATTAGTTCTTATCTTAGCAACCTCAGCATATGATTTTTTCCCCCTGAAGTCAAGAACTTTCACTTTTTCACTTAAAGGAAGCACATTATGGTTCCTCTTTGGCCTATCCAAATTGCCAGCATCATTACTCTTGTTCTTTGGGGCCATTATTAAGTAAAATAAAGATTCTTGGAACACAAGCACTGAAACACATCGCCATTGGTCTGATAACTGAGACAGCTGATAAGTGACTAACGTGTGAGGAGCATCTATAGTGTGGAGACAATGGAAAAAGGGATGATCCGTGTCCCAGGTGCAAGGGAGCAGGATGGCTTGAGATTTCATGACACTACATAGGATGGTGTGTAATTTAAGACATTTGAGTTCTTTATTTCTGGAATTTTCCATTTAATATTTTTGGACTGCAGTTGACTGTGGGTAACTAAAACCTCAAATAAGGGGAGACTATACTGTATAGATAAGTCGAGACCATGTGAGAATATGTCCAGTTAGAGGCAAAGGACCAGTGGGAGGTGAGGTATGAGAGGATTCTAAGGTGACTTGCTTGGCTGTACCACAGGGTCAATGTTGGGCAACTGTGTGGAGAAAGTGTGAATGAATTGGTGGTATAGATTTTTGAAATTTGGGAAGTTTGGAAGAGAAAGTATATGTCTCCTATGGCAGACATTGGGGAGTCACTGAAAGCTCTTAAGTTGAGGAATAACATGATTGAAATAGTCTTCTATCTACATTTTCATGTTCTTTATGTAGCTCCTATTCATTTGACCTATGTGTAAACTTTTTGATAAAAAAATCTTTTGATCTTATTTTCTGAAGTTAGTATATCGCCTATTATTAATCCAAGAAATGCTACCTTTTCTTTTTCTATTTTCTGAATTAAGGCCTCTTTTTCTTTATTTTATTGTATTCTATTTGCTGCTACTCTAGTATTTTATAATTTTAAATTGAGAAAATGTTTCTTCCTTTCCCACTTTAGAAACAATATATTCCTTTAGAAACAGTATATAAGTAACCTGTCACTTCTGTATTTCATTCATGGTTTTATTTCTATTTTTCTCTTGAACTAAGCTTAAGAAATAACCAGTTTCTGTCTTTATCTTTCAGGTCCTTTCTTGAGCACAAAACCTCTATGAACTATATGCTGGCAACGCGCCTCTTCCAGGACAGGTGGGGATTTGCTAAACTTAGAAATTTAGGACTAGATCATAAGATTAGGAGAAAGTACATGCAGAAGAAGGAAAGAGGCTTCATAAAAATCTACATGTAAAATCTCTGATAGAAAAGTCCTCCAGAAAATATGAAATAATGCCTCATTTTTCCAGAATTTATCATTAACTCTCAGCACTTTGTAACATTTCCAAAAACTAAAAATTAAACCCTAAAGATCTGTGAGCAATCTTCACAGATGCTCTAAATGTTATTCTTCAAGGAAGGCTCTTAGTGCCTTTACTTTAGATGCATTTTTAACAGACATGATTATCTGTTTTTCTAGACCAGAAGAGATTAGAACTATCAGATTAGAAAAAGTGGAGGGGAAGTAATTCATAACATACACTGAGACTTGTAAGAAATGACAACTGATAATCTCAATACAGGGAAAATAGGGCGAAATGATGGAAAACAGACATTGGCGTTTAAATAGCACAGCAGTCACAGACTGCTTAGTCTCGCATACTTTTGTAGCCCCTGTGACTTAACCACATTGCAGTACAGTTCCTTAATTGATTGTTAAAATAAAGCACCCTAGTTATGTAGAGGAACTTAATATTTTTTTGAGAATGTATAAGCTTTTTTCAAGGATTCTTAAAATAGATACCTAGATTTCAACCATTTCTTGCAATTTCATGATCTATTATCATAAATAATGGGATTTATAGTTTCTCTCTGTAAATGTGTAGTAGTTACCATTGATTAAGTAATCATAATGTGTAGATTCTAATCTCCCTCTCTGAAAATTTGACAAGGGTTCTTTATCTTTAGAGTTGAGATACATTGCCAGGATGTGTTCTGCTCTGTTGTTTTTCATTATTTTAGTTTTGCAGTGGGTTAGTCCTTTCAGTCTAAACATGTAAGTCTTTCAACTGTGGGAAATGTTCCCTTTATTCTTTTCTCTCTTTGTGGAACCCCTATTAGATAAATTTTGCTATATCCTCCATATTTCTTTACTGTTTTGATACTTTTGATCTCATGTCTTAGCTTTAAATTCTTAGAGATTTCTTGAATTTTGTCTTCTAAAACTCTAAATCAGTCTTCAGCCTTGTCTATTTTGTTATTTATTATCAGTGCAGGAGAGGGTTGTTTTGTTTTGATTTTTTGAGACAGAATCTTACTCTGTCACCCAGGCTAGAGTGCCATGGCATCAGCCTAGCTTGCAGCAACCTCAAACTCCTGGGCTCAAGCGATCCTCTTGCCTCAGCCTCCTGAGTAGCTGGGACTACAGGTGCGCACCACACACCCAGCTAATTTTTTCTATTTTTAATAGAGACAGGGTCTTGCTCTTGCTCAGGCTGGTCTCAAACTCCTAACCTCCAGTGATCCTCCTGCCATAGCCTCTCAGAGTGCTAGGATCACAGGCGTGTGCCACCGCGCCCGGCCTGATTTGCTTTTTTATTTTGGCAAGTGTGATTTTAATATCCAAGAACATGTTTTTGATTTTTGATTAGTTTTCATATTTTATGGATATAATGTCTTTTCAAGT
The DNA here is from genome assembly GCA_963574435.1 of Cheirogaleus major. Classification (NCBI taxonomy): domain Eukaryota; kingdom Metazoa; phylum Chordata; class Mammalia; order Primates; family Cheirogaleidae; genus Cheirogaleus; species Cheirogaleus major. The sequence goes on from CAUYPO010052987.1 coordinate 9,977, forward strand.
CTCTTTGACTATGTTGGTTAGTTTGTTTAAAGTTCCTTTATGTTTTTGCATTGTTTTAATTCTTCTGTATTAGTTCTGTTTGTTCATCTTATTCTTTCTCGTTTTTACTGTAACATATCTGCAAATATTTGGTGGTCTTGGATTATCCAGTCATATTTAGTAGTAATGGACCATTTTCTTAAAATAGGTCGTTTGCATGGGTTTTTTTTAGCATGTTGTATAGTTCTGTTTCTGAACTGACATGAATTCTGTGCTTGAGGCCGGATCTTTCCATACTTGGGTTTTCTGTGAGGGGGCAGGAGAGCAGAGCAGTCAATCTGGAGACTACCATACTGGCCAAAATTATGAAGTATTCATGTAGGAGTAGCATAACAATAAAAAATTTGAGATATAATAATATATGTGCTTCTTTATTAGCACATTAAACAATAAGACCCAGTAGTAGATCTAATAACTACCATAATTTTCAAAGAATGATAACTATTGACAGTATTTTGAGATACTTGTGACAATTCTAAAGTAATATGAAAAAAAGATGTTATTTCTTTTGGTAATGAAGTCATACTAATCCATTATGTGGATGGTTTCCTACATTTATGTGGAGGAAATGCTAAATTTCAATTAGGGAATATAATTTTTTTCCCATCCAAGTTAGTGTACTCCCTGCATACTTTCTTTAGGCCCAGTTAACAACCCTTGTTTATAAAGCATTCTAAAATCTTTGATTAACAAAACCATAAATTTCCCTATTTAGCATAAAAGGCCCTCATGATCTCTTCTTACCTACCTTTTTAGCCTAATCTCCGCTTTTCCATACCAACCCATGGCCAATCAGACCATATCTACCTGCTCTTTTATACCTCCTTATCCTTACAAACTCACCTTTCTTTGGAATGGACTTCAGTTCATCCCTAAATTCTTATAACTATGTCCTTCCTCATCTGACCTAGACTAGGAGGTATTCCCGGCCCTTCTTTTATCCCTCAGTCTGATATAGACTCCTAGGTTATAATTGCCTGTTTACTAACTTGTACTTTTCAAGTTGGCTCTTAAGAGTAGGTATTTTGTTTTGCTTATCTTTGTCAGTATTAAGAACCTACCACATGGTAGGCACACACAAACACATACATTGAAAAAATGAAATTGTGTTTGTTGCAAGCCTCAATAGCTTCCAGTAAATTTGTTCTCTTCAATCTGAACTGATGTTTTCCCCTTGCAAATCCAATTGTGTTATTTTCATAACCACTTTCAAACAAATTCTATACTCATTTCGTTTGTTTTAGGTTTTTTCATACCTTCCTTACCCTCTCAATTCCTCCCCCGTACCCATCCTGCCCTGGCAAATAGTATCTTACTTACTATCTTACATTATGGCAGTAGTTTTAATGCTGGCTGCATATTAGTAACACCTGGGGATCTTGTAAATCATATTTATGCCCTGGTAACCTCTTTCCCCCAGAGCGAAGTATTGGTACTTATTAAAAGCTGCCCAGGTGATTGTAATGTGAAACCATAATTGCAGATTGCTGGAGAAAATTATTATCTGGGTGAAAAAGTTAAAATAATCTTGAGACTTTCTGAGGATAATGTGACAATATCAGGGCATTAGATTGGTAGAAGACATGGGAAAGGAAAGACAAGACATCTTGGTGAAGACTTAACCTTTTCATTCAATTTTTTTTTATAGTTACAATCTAAATTGCACTTGTCTCTTTATAAAAAACCAATGCCAACGGTTACATGTTATGTAATTCTATTTATATAACATTTTTGAAATGACAAAATTTTAGAGTGGAAAACAGGTTAATGGGGCAGAGGATAGGTAGGAGGTGTATATGGTTATGAAAGGGCAGCATGGAGGATACTTAGGGGGCGACATAATTAGTATCTTATCTGTGGTAGTGGATACGTGAACCTACACAGGTGATTAAATTATACTGATCCAAATAAACACATACACAAATGAGTACAAGTAGAACTGGGGAAATTAAAAAAGAAAGGTGTTAAGTGAAAGGAAATTGAATGAGGAGAGAATATTTTAAAAGGAAAACAAAAGCCTATTTAAACATAAATAGCACTTGATTCCTATGGTTAGAGCCCAACCCTAGTTTAGAGGCAATGGAGAATATCTTTTTTTTTATAGAGATTTCTTTTTTAATTGTGAAAAATCTATTTCTGATGAACATACTTTTTTTAATAATTTTATTTTATTGCGGAGTATTACGAGAGTACAAACATTTTGGTTACATAAATTGCTTTTGTGCAGTTTGAGTCAAAGTTATAAGTGTGCCCATCACCCAGATGGTGTACATTATACCCATTAGGTGTGAATTTTCTCATCCTCTCCTCCACCCTCCCACCTGCTTGATTTCTGATGAGTTTTATTTCCATATATGCATCCTTTTTGAACTCTGTAGGACTTGAGCTTGGTTTTCTTTCCTAAAACAGTTCAATGAAAGTAGAAAGAACAATGCAGTCTGAGACCTAAGCCCTAGGTTTAAATTTAAACCTATTAAGCTCTGACATTGGCAGGTCCCAAAATTATCTTATCACACTCCTTTATATAAATGGAGCTAATAACAACATTCTTTGTTGTTGGTGGTTGTGAGGAGTAAGTGTAATCTACTTTGTAAATAGATAAGAAATGCAAGTAATTATTATAATTTTTCTCCAAAATTTATTTGTCCTTTCCCTTTTGTTTTTTATTGATCCTCCCTGCAACTCAGCAGCACTCTTTCTTTTCTCTGAGGATATTCTCAATTTATCTGCTTTTCCCCAAAGATGCCCTCCCTGGCCAAGTTCCATGTTGAATCTGTGTAATAAAAATTTCAGGAGTACGTGTATGTGTGAACTCAAGAGAGACTATTTGAGTAACATTCTCTAACCTGGTTGTCCTTTCTACTTCTGTAGGGGAAACCCAAGAAGAAGCTTATTGACAGGAAGAACACGGTAACTGAATTTTAAAAGTTGAGAAATTTTTTCCATGTGCATAATATGTGACCGTGCACAGACTAAGCATAATACTTTACATAACCATTTTCAGTTTGGCTCAGCTTGAATAGTAACATAAAAAATGTTTCCTATTGAAAAAGTATTCTGTGGCCACTTTTTACAAACTAAGTTTGGGATTTACTTTATTATAACTATAGGTATATCATTTCAACTAATAATAATAGTATTCTTATTTGACTGTGTGAGAGAGACCAGAGTAGTAATGAGATTTCAAGACTATTGTCATGTTAGATTCAAATAAGAGTTTGTGTTTTGACCTTGGCGTATCTGAGGCATACAACTCTGTGCCTTATGGGACTGAGCAGAACCTGCCTCCAGTTTGCCACAGAACTGGAAGTGTGCAAAATACCCATGGCTTTTTATCTAGGCAGAGAAGAGAAAGGTCTTAGAGGAAGGGCTAGGATGGCTTTGCTTTACCGAAGGCTGCAATCACAACAAATACGCTTGAACCTAAACACACACCTTTTGGTTATAGAAAGTTTAAATATTACATATATCTACTTTGTGCTGTACCTTTTTAATAAGCAATATGATAACAATAGGAAAGAACCCTCCTATATCTAGGTTTTTGTATTACATTTAAGATTTAAGATAGGCTGGGCACGGTGGCTCATGCCTGGAATCCTAGCATTTTGGGAGGTCGATGAGGGAGGATTGCTTGGACTCAGGAGTTCAAGACCAGCCTGAGCAAGAGACCCCATCTCTACCAAAAATAGAAAAATTAGCTGGGCGTCATGGCTTGGACCTGTATTCCCAGCGACTCAGGAGGCTGAGGCAGAAGGATCACTTGAGCCTAGGAGTTTGAGGTTGCAGTGAGCTATGATGATGCCATTGCCCTCTAACCAGGATGACAAAGAGAGACTCTGTCTCCAAAAAAAAAAAAGGAAAAGAAGAGTTAAGATAAACTTGGTTTCTCATCCAAGCCTTTTAAAGCATAAATCTAATTTTTCTTTAAAGAAGGAAAACATTATAATTGCTGCCATTTAATTAAGGGAAAACTGAGATCAAGTTCGTAGCTTGTTTCCAAATGAAAGTCACATCTAGTTTATAATTTTTCTCCAGTTTTTAGTCAAGCAATATGCTTCCTAGAGTATACTGCTTCCTACAGTATACAATTCGGAAATTGGAAAAAACAAGAAAAGAAAAATGTCTTAAACAATAAAAGTGTGTAAAGATCAGTGGGTTCTGTCCTTTATTTTTTGGTACTCATTTTATATGACCATCAATAGGGGTCTTTTGGTGTTGTGGAGGTTTAAGCAAATGAAAGTTGGCATATGATAGACCATATCCTGGAGCATGAAACACATCTTAATATATTTAAAAGGACCAATATGATATAAAATATATTCTTTGACCACAATGGAATTGGATATAAATATAATATTTCCTATAAATAGGAAAGCCTCAAGTATTAGGGAATTAAACAGTATATTTCTAAATAATCCATGGGTCAAGGAAGAAAAGACAGGGGAAATTAGAGACTAAATAAAAATATAACATGGAAGTGTATAACATCAAATGCTGCTAAAGTAGTGCTTTGTGTGAAATTTATAGCTTTAAATGCTTATATTAGAAACTGAGGACTAAAACTACTGATCTTTTGTCCATTTTAAGAAACTAGAAAAATCAGAATAACCCAAAGTAAGTAGAAGAGAGGAAATGATGAATGGTAGAAAATAAATAAATAAAAGACAAACAATAAAATTAACAAAATCCAAAATTTATTTATTGGTAAACTAGCAGAATTCATAAGCCCTTAGGTAGATAGAAAAGAAAGGATATCGCTATAGATCCTATAGACATAAAACGGATACTAAGGAGGGGGAAGGATTTTAAGGGAATGTTATTAACAACTTAATTCCATTACTTTGACAACTTAGATGAAATGACCAAATTCCTTGAGGGGAATGATATTTACCAAACTGATACCAGCTGAAATAAAAATTTTGAAGAGCCATATGTCTATTAAGAAAATTGAATTTGTAATCAAAAACCTCCTACAAAGAAATTTCAGGCTCACTGGTTTCACTGGTGAATTCTATCAAGCATATTAGGAAGAATAACACCAATGTTGCATAAACTCTTTCAAAAATATAGGAAGGGACACTTCCCAATTCATCTTATGATGCCACCATAACTATGATACCAAAACCTGATAAAGACATTAAAAAAGAAGGAAATTATAGACTAATATGATTCATGAACATAGACACAAAATTTCTTAAAAGAATATTAGCAAATCTAATCAATCCGCCAGTATATAAAAACGATAATACATATGACTGAGATTTTCTCCAGTAATACAGGTTTGGCTTAACATTTCAAAATTAGTCAATATAATTCACCATGTTAATTAGAGAAGAAAACCTAGATGATTGTTTCATTAGATACCAAAAAAAAAAAAAAAAAGAAAGAAAAGAAAAAGCATCTGTTGAATTTCAACACATATTTTTGAGAAAAACTCTTAGCAAATCAGGAATAGAAGGGACCGTCTTCAATCTGATAATGGCCTTATATGAAAAATCTATTGCTTTCATCATATTTGTTAAAATATTGAAGGCTTTTCATCTATGATTAGTAATAAGGCAAAATGTCTACTCATGCTACTTTTATTCACACTGTACTTTAATTCCTAGGCAGTATAACAAAGCAAGAGGGGGAGGAAAGAAATACACATAGATTGGAAAGGCAGAAGTAAAATGTCTTTGTTTTTGGATGACATGATCAGGTTAGTAGAAAATCGAAAGGTATTCTTCAGAATAACTACAAGAACATAAAAGTGCATTTAGCAAGGTCTTAGGATACAAGATCAATATACTAGAATCTATTGCATTTTAATATATGATCAGTACATAATTGGAAAATGAAATTTAAAATTCCATTTATAATAGCATTTGAAAATATGAAATACTTAGGCATAAATTTAACAAAACATGTTCAATACCTATACACTAAACGCTATTAAATACTACTTAAAGAGATTAAAGAAGAACTAAATACACGAAGAGACATACTATGCTCATGGGGTAGAATTAATATTTTTAAAATATCCATTTGGCTCAAATTGATCTAAAGATCCAGTGCTTGGGACTTGGATCAGAGTGGCAAAAAATAAAAATAAAAAACAAAAAAATAAAAATAAAGATCTAGTGCAATCTAAATCATTATTTAGTAGATTTCTTTGTAGAAACTGACCAACTTACAAAAACTTTATATGTAAATGCAAAGGACTTAGAATATCCAAAGTCATCTTGAAAACAACTTAGAGTACCTGACTTAATACTATAATTTTGCAGTAATCAAGACTTTGGCAAATTGATCAATGAAACAGAGTAGTGAGCCCAGAAATAGAACTACATTGATATGGTCGTTTGATTTTCAACAAAAGGTACTATGTAATCCAATGGGGAAAGGAAACTCTTTTTAACAAACAGGGCTGAAACAACTGAATATCATATTTAAAAACAAAGAACCCCCCCAACCCGTATCTCCCACAGAAATTAGAGATGATTTATAAGCACTAAAGCTATTACTATAAAACTTCTTGAGGAAAACACAGAATATCTGTGTGACTTTGGGCTTGGCACAGTTTTTAGGCATGACACAGAAAGTAGGAAACAAAAATGATAAGTTAGATTTCTTTAAGATTAAAAATGTTATAAGATACAATTAGGAAATGATTCAGCAAGCTGTAGTCTGAAGTTATTTCATCAAACCTATCTGACAAAGGATTTGAATCTAGAAAATATACAGCTCAATAATAAAAAGAAAACCCAGTTACGAAAAGATAAAATATTTGAACAGACTCTTCAAAAGGAAGAAATATGAATAACTGATGCACTCATGGAAGATGTACTCAACAACATTAGTTATCAGGGAATTACAAATTAAAGCCGTGCTATAGCACTAAACATCTAGCAGAATGGCTAATATGAGACTGCAACACCAGATGTTGGTGACAATGTGGAGCTCACAGAATTCTGATAAATTGTTGTTGGCAGCATAAACTGGTACAAACACATTAGAAAAAACAGTCTGGCAGTTTGTTAGAAAGCTTAGCAACTTCCATTCTGAGATCTTTACCCAGAAGAAATGAAAAACATCATCGCAAAATGACTTGTACAAATATGTTCATAGTACTTTTATTCATAATAACTCCGAAGAAGGAAATAATCTAGGTATCCAACAACAAGGGAACAAATAAACTGGATTATTCAGACAATGGCCTATAACTCAGCAATAAAAATAGGTGAATACTGATGCACACATATGAATGAATCTCAAAAACGTGCTGAGTGAAAGAAGCCTTACACAAAAGAGCTCATAGTGTATGGTTTCATTTTTATGAAGTTCTAGAACAGGCAAAACTAATACATGATGAAAATTCAGAACAGTGATTGCCTTTAGGGTACTATGGAGGGATTGACTGGGAAGGGACCTGAGAACTTTCTGAGGTGACAGTAATGTTAGAGTTTGGGTTATATAGCTCTAGGTGTTTGTCAAAACTTATTAAATGGACATTGGATATTTGGGTATTTCACTGTGTATGATCTTTATCACACCAAAGAAATCTATAAAACAAATACTGAACTCTAGATAGTAATGATATACATGTTGAAATGTTTAGGAGCAGACTGCACTAATATTTGTCTGTAACTTTGAAATGCTTTAAAAATTAGATGCATTGATGGATGGATAGAGGAATGTATGATTGGATATGTAGGTGATGAAACAAATACAGTAAAATGTTAATTATAGAAACTAGGTGGTGGGTAAGTATATGGATGTTCACTGTACAATTCTTTAAACTTTTCTGTTTTAAATATTAATATTTTCATAGTAAAATGTTGGAAAAATAGAATAAAATACATGTAGTTAAAAGGTATTACAACGTATTTATGGGAAATTCAATTGCTTATTAATTAACCTATATTTATAAGTCAGCTATATGATGGGAAGTCTCAGAAGCATCACAGATACAGAGGTCAACAAGGCAAGCATGGTCCTTGCTTTTATAGAACTTATAATTCTTATTTATCAAATTCACACTTTACCCAGAATTCCCTATCCTCCATCCCTTACCCTATTTAGGATTTATCTGTTTATCCAGAACAGAGAAACTATGAAGCATCTTAGTTCACAGTTATTTAAAAATATCTCTAGAGAAGTAGTTTCTCCATATCTCTGAGCTTTTAGGATTCATGCTTTCAGAAGCTTTTTATTGAGTTTTTATTGATAATTTTCCCAAAAGAAACCTCTTTTTTTCCCTAGAGAATAGAGTTCTTGGCAATGTAGGCAGAAACACTCTTGTTTATATAATGAACATGAGCATAAACGCTGTGCTTTAATTTATTAGGATGTCCAGTTAACTTCCACTCAATGACTCAAAACATTAAGCTGTCTGAAATCACATTAAGTTTTTAAAAGACATGTCCTTAGAGGAAAATTTGTGTGTTTATAGGATAGAGGTGTCAATGTTAAGCTATGCCCATGTTTGCCTATACAATTATCAAATTTAACCAAGATGGCCAGATATTAAATATAAATGGTTTAAATTATTCTATTTTTCTATCAGATTTGTTATATTTTCTTTATTATTTAATTGATTAAATATTTTCATAGCTGTGGGGGGGTGGGGGTTAATCTCTGGGATTATGATAAGATAGGTTTGAACTATTTTTGAAAGTTCATTAATTAGCTTCCCATTTCTGCTCCCAGTTTCAAGACCTTCCTGTTCTTGGCTCAATGCCCTGCTCTGGAGAGAAGACTTCCAAAAGATTTGCTATCCATTCCATCCACCCAGAAATCCCTGTCCAAAAGTCCTAAATAGACCAAATGACACAACCTTTCTATCATACTCAGAGACTGAAAACTCCTAGAGGAGTTAGGATGATTCCTTGACCTCAGAGGGAACACACTTTTGAGTTCTAGAGAGAGAGTTCAGAGCCAGCCAGTTAGAGTTTGAGTTCTGAGTATACAGAGTTGGCTACATGCTTTCAGACACTGATGGGGATACATCTTTTCTGACCTCATGACTCAGAGCCCTCTCTCTTTTTGGTGATTTGGTTATGTCTGCCTGTCCTGTACTGCCTAGTCCTTTTTTAGACTGAGCTTGATATCTGTCACATCCGTAATTCAGGATTTGTTTTACTTTAATGCCTAATGTAGCTGCTGCCAACCCTTTTTCCCCATCTTACTTCTCACTCATGGCCTCATTAAATTTGGCCTTGTCTTCTCTCTGCTGCCTTCCCTTGTCTGTGCCTCTGACTCTAACTCCTGACCTGTACTCACCACTTGGAGAGTCCCTGCCACCTCTCCCCACCTCCTCCTGTAGCCAACAGAGTGGAAGCCTTGGCAGTTCCTCATGTGAGGATGCTTGAGATGTATTGAGTCTCTAGGTCTTCGTACGTTTTCACTAAGACACTTTCCCTATGAGTCTCAGTTAGCTGGGTGCTACCTGCCATAGTCACAGGTTATCAGCCATTTTCCCTGCTCATCTCAACCTCTGCTAAATCTATATCTATTAGATTTTGTATACATTGAAAAGAATGATTTATGTAATGTTGAGTAAGGCATAATGAATAGCAATAAAACAAACACTTTTTGCCTCCACTCAGCTTGAGAATTAAAATGTCCTTTTTAACATATAAGATATTGGGTGGCACTTTATAATTCCTATAGTAAAGTAATTGTATCACTGAATACTTAAAGGTACTTAAACATTGTCTTCAGATATGTACTTTTTCCAGAATATTTAACAAATTCACATAGGCCATTAGTGAGGTTTTACTGTAGATTCCAGTATTCCCCTTTATCTGTTGCGCCTTTTAGAATTCACTAGACTTACCATGCCCAGTCCATCATAAATACAGAATTCTGTCAAGCTGACCCTTGGAATAAAGGAGAGAACTTTCCAAAGGCTGTAGCTACCATATTGTTTTTCCCCTAGAATGGCTGCTGATGGAGCACCAGAATTGAAGGTAGAGAGTATGAATTCCAAGGCCAAGCTGCATGCTGCTCTTTACGAGAGGAAGCTCCTGTCTCTGGAGGTGCGAAAACGTAGACGACGGAATGGCAGATTGAGGGCAATGAGGCCAAAATACCCAGGTACCTGCTGGTGAGCTTTCACCAAACTCCATTATCTGGGTTTTGCCAGACTGAGTTAACCAGCTGCTTACTCAATATTTAATGAGTCAGAACCTTCCTAAGGTTCACATACTTTTTTTTTTTTTGTATCATTCTTTTTTCTGAAACTTAATTTCAAAAGGATAATAAGTTTTTAAGCCTTCTGTTCTATAGTATTTGTATTGAAGAATATCTGAAGCATACACATTTTGGCTTTTACTCGTATTCCAGCATCATACAAATACCTGATACATCGGAAATATTAGCCTGAGTTTAATGGAACCCTGAGCATTACTGTTCAGGTTTTATGTAATTAGGTAAGTCCAGTTCTTTCTTTGCCATTGCTGAATGGCATACATATTTTCGACAAAGTAGAATTTCTTTCTCTGCAGCTTCTCCCATGTTGCAGGTATATTTGTAATTAATAGACTGACTTCCTTTTTTTCCTTTTTCTCCCTTTTTTGTGGAGCACCTATATCAGGCAACATGTTAGTCACTGGCATTTCATTGGTGAATAAAAAATATATGGTCTCTGTCCTCATAGAACTTATAAGGCAATAAAGAAGGATAATGAATAACATAGGACAGGAAGATATCCCCCTGCTCTCTGTACCTCCATGAAGTGTGCTTTTCTAAAATCCTCTAACACACTGTAGAAATAACTCAACCAAGGGTTTTTTTTTGTTTATTTGGTTTTTTTTGCCTGAAGTTGTGAGAGAGCCATTGGTATGATAGAAATAACAAATTTAATGAAGATCCTTAATAAGTTCTTAGAATATATGATTAGAGAGTAACATGTGGTTGCCGTTAATTTTGTGTCTTGTTTGTTGTTTGATTTAGAAGTGGGTTTTTACTAAAAAGATAAAAGGAAGGTTTTGGGAGAGAGGAAAATTTAATCCTTTTTTCAGCAACATTAGTGATTCTTCGCATTTAGTGATTACCCAACCAGCTGAAATGAATGTTAAAACTGAGACAGAGAGTGAAGAAGAGGAAGAAGTTGCATTAGACGATGAAGAACAGGAAGCTTCCCAGGAGGAGTCTGCAGGGTCTCTTGGAGAAAATCAAGCCAAATATACACCCTCATTGACTGTTACGGTAGAAAATTCACCCAAAGAAAATTCCTTGAAAATTCCTGAATGGAATAATAAAGGTGAACAATGCTGCAAAATTGAGACTCGGGAGCCAGAGCCTAAATTTAATCTGATGCAGATTCTACAAGATAATGGAAATCTTAGGTATGTACCTTTTGTAATTATAGTAGTAAAACTAACTTGTACTGTGTACCAGGTACTGTGTTAATGGCTTTATAGTCATTTTTCATTTAATATTTACAGAAGTCTTATGAAATAATGACTATGATTACACATTGCTATTATTAAGGAAACTGAGCCTTGGAGAAATTAAGTAACTTGTTCAAGATGGACCCTACAGTACAAACCCAGGTCTCTTTGTCTCAACAAATATTTGTTTATTGGGTATTTGTATGAGTCACTAAGAGTACAAGGTGTCTGGGACAAGGAACTCAACTAGCACATGATTTAGTGTGGGAGACACTTAAAAAGCTGGGGCTATGACCCAGTATGAACAAAGTGATTGTCTGGCTTGGGAAGGCTAGAAAGGCTCTATAGAGGAGGCAAAATTTGAATCAGGCCTTGTGACTGATGAGTAGCATTTCAGGAGATTTGGGAGGTGACAGGTAAGCATGGGAGTGCTAGATAGAGGAAATAAAGGCCCAGAAGTGTGACAGCATAGTCATTAATTCAGTCCCTCAGCAGGTTTTTATTGAGCACTTGCACTCTGCCAGGAATTGTGCTAGGCCATGTTGTGTTACTATGGGGACCAGGACAGGATCCTGGAGCTTACAGTCTGGTAGAGAAGACTGACAGTAAACAAAGAAATAAGGTCATTTCAGGCAGTGAGAGACGCTATGGGGACAATAAGACAGTGTAATATTAGAATGTAATAGAGCAGAGGGTTACTTAGAATGCAGTGATCAGGCATGAAAGCCTTTGAGGTGAGTCCTGAACGATGAGGAGTCAGTCATGTGAGTATTTAGGTTGTAGAATACTCCCAGAACAGCAAGTACAAAGGCCCTGAAATTATAGTGAGCTTGTTGTGTTTATGTAATACAGACTAGAGTAGTAGAATTACATGGAGAGAAGAGCATGGTAAGAAATGAGACTAAAAAAAATTTGGATGTTGTTAGATTGTGAAGGGCCTTGGAGGAGCCTGGACTTTATTTTCTAGATTTTTTTTTTTTTTAAAGAAATAGGGTCTTGTTCTGTTGCCTGGGCTAGAGTGCACTGGCATCATCACAGCTCACTGCAGCCTCCAACGCCTGCACTCAAGTGATCCTCCTGCCTCAGCCTCTCAAGTAGCACACCCAGCTAATTCTTTTAAAAAAATTTTTATAGAGACAAGTTCTCGCTATGTTGCTCAGGCTGATCTCAAACTTCTGACCTCAAGCAATCCTCCTGCTTTGCCCTCCCAAAGTGCTAGGATTACAGGAATGAACCCCCATGCCTGTCCTCTAGGTGATTTTTAAGCAGATGAGTGATATAGTGACATCTTGTTTTAGAAAGTAAATTTTGGTTGCATTGTGGGCTAGTAATGGATGCGTGTAGAAACCTACAGGCAGGGAGGTGAGTTAGGGAATGTTAGACTAGTCCAGAGCCAAGAAGATGAAGGCCTTGATCAGAACAGTGGCTATAGGAACGGAGAGAATTGTATGGACTTAGTGAAATTTATAAGGCAAAATTGATAAGACTAAATTTTCCACATTTGGCAACTTGGTGATGCCATCAGTCAATGCAAGAAGCGTAAGAGTTGGTTTCGTAATAGAAATAATATGTTTCGTTTGAGACTCAGTGAAGGGGACATGGTCTGGACTAAAGTCCAGTAGACAGGTGAAAATATAGCCTTGTAGGTCTAGGTGGAACAGGATTATACAGTTAATAGTTAAGGCCTTCAGAGTAAATGAAATAATTCAGTTCCATTTAGTTCAGCAAGGAGAAGACGAAGGGAATTGAGCTGTGGGAATATCACTGTTCAATGGGTAAATCAATAAAAAGACTAAGAAGTAGCAGTTAGAGATAGGCATTAAAACTGGGAGGAACAGAGTGGCAAAAGCTATAAGATGAGAGTTTGAAGTCTGTAGAGTGCCTCAGACGGCCCAAGTTAAGACAAGCAGGGAAAAAAGACTCCTGAATTTGTGACCTAGAACCAACTTTGTAGATGGAAGAGCAGTTGTGAACTGAGAAAATAAGAAAGCAACTGTGTACTGACAGTCAAAGGGTTGGCAATGAAAGGAAGATGAGAATGCATCAGGGAGAGAGCCTGCTAAAGATAGGAATTCTGGATCTTATTTATATTTATAAACCAAGGGGAAGGATTTGATGAGAAGAGGATTAGAGATGCAGATGTGGATATATTGGTGGAGAAGGATCCTAAAGGAAGGTGGAAAGAGGTTAGTGGAGGGGTATCACTTACTGTAAGTCAGAAAGAAAGGACTATGAGATGAATGCAGTAGGTAGAAGTTGAAGAGCAAGCAAGTTTAGGTATTTATGCACGGTGGCCTTTATTTTCTAACTTAGAGGCCACTTCTTATTACTGAAAGGCTGAAGAGTGACATTAGGGTCTGGAGGGACAGAGTTAAGATTTGGAACAGTATCATGGAGAATGAGAATAGTTCCATTAGTGGAGAACACACAAAACTCATTCAGAAGATCTGGGTTTTGACTTTTTTGGTGCTACCAACTGGCTATGTGGTTATAGGCAAGTTAAAGAGCTTCTCTAGGCCTCAGTTTCCTTTTCTGTCAAGCCAAGATGTGGAGTTAGACAGTATTTTTCAGAGTACTTTCTGGAGGGAGAAAAGATTCCACTGAATTGAAAACAGAACATTTGAAAACCACTGGACTGTATTCTGAGATCCTTTCCAGCAATAACATTCTCCTTAGTTGTTGTAGAAATAAATTATTTCTTCATAAATCTTATGGATCTCACTTTCAATGAGTAAACTGTTATTAATTGCAGGATGTGTTAGTATAAATCAGTGGTTTTTAGATTGTGTTCCCTGAAGCTGCCCTTTGTCCTGTGGAATGTCTCAGGGGTTATTGAGGGGCTTAGAGAAGGTACATGGCAAGGGTTCAAGACTCTAGTCACAGATTCCTTCTTGTATATTTTATATACTAAAGATCTACATAACCTTTTGTTTTTTAAAAATAGGTTTCTTTGGTAGAAATCATTCTGGTTGTCATTCTTTCATCTTTTTTTTGTTGTTTGTTGCAAATGATTAATTGAGCAATGTGTCAAGGACCTTGAAGACAATCTCAGAATTAACATCCTGGGGAATCTCCTTAATAAGGTTTATAGAAACAAAAAACTCAGTACTTGTTCATTTGATTTGCAACAAAACAATGGTTAAAGTCTCAACTTATGAGCAATAATTCCCTTCTCCAAAAGTCCTTCATGTTTTATAATAGTATAAGGTGATCAATCAGTGAAATTGGATATTCTGCTACATTTGGAGATATCTGAAACATGTTATTTCTTGCTCAATATATTGCAAGTGAATTCATTGAACAAAGTTGAGGACCTTTTAAATTTATTTTGACTTGAAAATAATTTTTTGTGGATTTGAAGCTTATGGGAATGGTTGATAGAAAAGTGGCATATGTCCTATAGGTGAACAAGAATATAATTATTGTCTTTGTTGAGAAGTATTTGAAAATACATATTTATTGTTTCAAAGTCATATTGTTCTCCTATAAATGATCCCTGTTAGTAAGAAAGATCTAGCCTTATTTATAGTTCATGTTCCAAAGCTCTTATGTATTACGCTCTCAAAAGCAAATCTACTCCCCAACCTGACTCCCCTGCCCTCCAGTTCTCCAACACACACATGGAAGCTAGACTAGGCCCTCTTAGGATTTCCAGTTTACTCTGGACAAATTCTTCATCTTAACCTTGGGGGAACACTGAGTAGAAAGCATTCAGTGATTGCATGTGTGAGGATTGTAAACAAAGTTTGTGTTGGGCCCTAATCTTCACTGATGTAATTTTGGCTACAGTGTCAGAAGGCCGATCAGCTGAAGTAACCAAAAGCTCGCCTAAAAGAAAACAGATCTGCCGCAATTGGCAGCTGAAGTGAATATCATCAGTGTCTCTCTGGTACTTCTGTCTTTCTAACGATAGCTTGATCGGTTTCTTTGTTTCCAGCTTAGACCACCAGGCAGAAAATAGATGGGTTCTTCAGTGAGGTTGCTGAGGTGCCTTTCACTATATTTAAGGGTTTCTTTCTCCCACTGAACATCTGGGCTTGTCCTGGCCCATCAGTTCATCTATGCCAAACTCTGTTGGACCTCACTCATTTGTTCTGGGCTCCAGCCATTGCTGTCTTGTAGTTGAGAAAAGCATGACCTTAAAATTTAGTCTTAAAAGGTCCTTTGTAGGATTTATCTGTTTCCTGCTTTGGATGTTTTTACAAACTAGAAATATTAGTTACCATAGCAAAATCCATACTTTTTCACTAACTGATAAGTATGTTCTTGAGGACCTCCAGTGAAAAAAAACCTTTTTTTCCTTAATACAGTGGTTCTTGTGAAGATTCAATACTTCTCCTATTCTTTCCCCCAAGAAAGTTGTTTAAAAGTTCAAAAAGATAAAATGGTGAATAGGAAACCTAAGTTTCTATTCTTATTTTTTTTCTCCCATGCTAATAATAGAAAATAAATAGGATTCTCTATCTCTGATTCTTTTAATAGGAAAAAAAATTTAAACCTCATGTACTGTGTAGAAGGAATCTTATTCAGTGGCTATAAGATGGGCTTCATATTTCTTAGCCATCCTAATAGTAGTATCCTCAAAGGCCACTTTGAGAGAGGCAAGTACACATTTGGTAGGCTTACAGTTCTGTCTCTTAACGGTATGTTGTTTTGGATTTCTATAGCAAAGTGCAGGCCCGAATAGCATTCTCTGCCTATCTCCAGCATGTTCAAATTCGCCTGATGAAAGACAGTGGAGGTCAGACGTTCAGTGCCAGTTGGGCTGCCAAAGAGGATGAACAGATGGTGAGGCTCTTCTTATTGGAACCTTTGTACTTTCCCTTTTTTTTTTTCTTTTTTCTTTTTTTTCTACTAGGATAAAGAGCAATATATTTTTCTGGTGAAAGGATTATTACATAATAAAGTTTCTAGATGTCTCGTATTCTAATGTGAAGCAAATCTTTCATCTTGGAGCTATGTTCATTGCACCATGTAGTGAGGGCATCAGTTTATTTCATTTTGAAATGGAAATTGATTTCTAATTGATGTTAAGCCCTGTGCAAAGCCCTCAAAAAGAATAACAATTTACAGTTCTTTCTCAAGCAAAGTCACATTTTATTAACTTTTTGGGTAGGCATTACCTATTTTAGAGATGTGGAAACAAAGACCTAGAGAAGCCAAGTCTGTTGTTCCATAGCTTGTATGTGGTGAAACGGGAACTTGAACCTAGATGTTATAATTGTATATTTCTTGTTCTTCTACTTTTTTCATGTATCATAAGGCATTTATTTTCTGTCCTGAGGAGTCAAGTTAGCTTTTTGAAAGTCAGCACCTTGTCGTGGGCCCTCTCAGAATGCACTATTCTGTAACTTCACATTTTTTCTTTGCTAATTGTAACTTTATAGGATTCTTAGATTATTGGAATCGAACTTGTGTGATAATTTTTGCTGTATATCAGTCGTTTGAACATGCCTGGGATTTAATCTTCTAGGAAGGTTTTGTTTTTTTTGGATCAGAATGACAGGGAGCTTCAAGCTTCAAGTAAAGTCAGAGCTTACAGAAGAAGCCACAGCCCTTCTATAACCTTTTTAACAACAGGGATATGTCACCAAAAAAAAAGAGACCTTTAAGTCTGAGAAAGCTGCATCCTTTATTCCACTCAGTGGTAACCCTATTATAATTTCTCGTCCTCCACATACAAAAGACAGGTCTTTATGCCAGACTTATTATAAAAACATGTTGGTTATCCCAGAAAACAACTTGTGAATTTATAGTAGCCAATATAACTCAGAGATAAAACCTGGTGTGTGGTGAATAATCCTTCAACCATCAGTGGAAAATGTTAGCTCTGCTCTTTCCAAGTGGAAAATTGAGACTGCCTTTTGAGAGTCAGTTTGTCTGCTCCACTGTGAAAAAATAGTGTTTTAATATTTCAGCTTAAACCACCCTATAGTAAAGACAGCTGAGTAGAACTATGAAATTCAACCCTCTGGTTATGAGGCTGTTCCATTTATGCTGGAGTAAATTGGCACAAAAGACAATGAGCCAAAATCAAATTCAAGAAGAAGAAAAATAATTCAGAAGAGAATTCGCAGTGGTTATTCACTACGAATGCTGGCTTGGAATTCACATGGGGTTTCTATAGGGCTTTCTACAAGAATATTTGGGATCATTGCTCCAAAACTTAATACTGGTTCTGTGAATTCCTTCTTGAAAATGTATTTAGCAAGCAAACCCTAACTCATTCTTTGATGATTGTGGCAGTGGTCTTGCTTATGAGGAAGGTAGATGTAGAGTTACCCTCTGTGATCTGAGTTGGGTTAGAGATTCTTTATCTCATAAATCACAGACGTAGTATCAACAGAAGGTCTTAACATCTATTGTCAATTTAATTGTGTTTATGAGGCAAAAACATCTTTAAGGCCCTTGACCTTACAAAATCTCTCTTTGAAGCATTTATGATGTTATCAGTCATCCAGTTGGTATCTGTTCAGATATCAAAATCCTTTTTTTTTTTTTTCTCGAGACAGAGTCTCACTCTGTTGCCCAAGCTAGAATACCGTGGCGTCAGCCTAGCTCACAGCAACCTCAAACTCCTGGGCTCAAGCAATCCTTCTGCCTCAGCCTCCCGAGTAGCTGGGACTACAGGCGTGCACCACCATGCCCGGCTAATTTTTTCTATATATTTTTAGCTGGCCAATTAATTTATTTCTATTTTTAGTAGAGACGGGGTCTCACTCTTGATCAGGCTGGTTCTGAACTCCTGACCTTGAGCGATCCACCCACCTCGGCCTCCCAGAGTGCTAGGATTACAGGCATGAGCCACCGCACCTGGCCAAGACGTTAAACATTTTTAAGCTGGAAGGAGAGCTGAAACTAAACTAGAAAAGGAACACTGAAGAGAAAGAGGTTAATGGGACCCTGTAAAAAGTAGAAGGCCAGTAGCAGCACAGAAAGAAAAGTTAAAATTAAGAGAAGGGGACAGTAACATGGCATAGTAGTTCCTTAATGTAATTCCCCTATCTCCTTGACCTGTTTTACCAAGAACAATCCTGATCACTAGATGACAAACTTTGGTTTGGTGGTAGATGGGTGTTCTGCATGGTTTGTTTTGGTTCAGTGAGACAAAATAAAAATAGTGGACACTGACATCATGAAAACTTCATGGATTGCCTTGAAATTTCCCTTTGAGCTTCCTTTAGAGAAGTTATAAGATTTTCAGCCTTGCCTAAAATAAGGAATGGAGTCTAGGTACTGATATTTGTGCATTTCCTTAGGAGATAACGGTAGAGGTGGCAATCATTAGATTTTTTTCTTTTATAGTTCTCTTGTTTTGGAGCAGAAGTTTTCTCTCAGTTAGAACTCTACCTTTTAGAAGATGTAAAATATACCTTGCTGTACAACTTAAACTAATTGAAGGAAAAATGTGTCATTCTTAGAAGGCTTAATTATGTTAAAAGAATTCAAGTCTAGAATCAACTGATTTCAGGCTTTTAAAGAACTATCCAGGACAGCAAAATTGGAAGTGAACAATGAAAATCTAAACGGGCCCAACTCTGTATTTCAGAGTGAAATAGATATTATAGAAAAAGAATTGAAAGAAGAGAAATCTAAATATTCAGAATGCGATGAGCTGATTGCTGATATGTCAGGAAATAGAATCACTAGAATAAAAATCAAAATCCATTGCATCGCTAGCATCGTTTCCAACTAGAACATCTGGCAGAGAGCGTTCCCCATATGGTTCCCCATTAAAGAATCAGCCTTCATCTCAAAAGAAATTGTTTTTATTCCTCTTGACTCAGAGTTTCATCTTTGCTGCAAGGCTTTGTTTCTCCACCTCTTCCTCCAATTCAAGGTTCTGTGCTGCCAACAGATCCAAGGGGTTGGTTTGTGGCATATATGATTCCTTTGCTTCCTGCTCCTCCAGAAGACATGTATGAAGCACCCCAAAAATATTTTCTGCTGATGGACTTTTCTGGTCCAGCACAGTCTTCAATAACAATGAGAACTGTCTACCCACCTAAGGTTGTCAGTTTTTCCTCTCCTATGTGCTGGGTTCACCCCTTTCCCATACCCCTACATCACAGTTTGACTCATCTTTCACACTAACCTACCACTAAACATCCTGAACCACAGCAAGGAACTTGAGACATTTTTATCTCTTTTCAAAACTAATTTTGAAGTATCTCTCAGTTTTAGTTTGAGAAACTGTTATTACTTAAGTTATTATATTTCAACCCAAATGGAAGCTTTATAGAATTATAATTCTCAGAATAGTATTTTATAAATAATATTGATTTAAATATGGAAAAAAAGAACCCATGCACCTTTCAAAAATAAAATCTAAGGAAGCCAAGCATTTTTAGTATTATCATTTTGGGGTTTTTAGATAGTTTCCTTTTCTTTCTATATATCAGCAAGAAAATATGAAATAAGGAGAATTTCATTTATAAAGACTTAAGTTATAGTTTATTAATACCAAAACTAATCTGGAGAATAATTCATTTAAATATTAACTTTAAAATTATGATTTCTAAACTATTGCAAATGAATTTTTATAAAATTATTTTTTGGTGTAAATGACCAAAATTGAGAGACCAAATTTTATCCTAGGCAGCAAGCATGATAGTTTTAGAAGAATCCTAAAACATGATATGTTATAATTCAAAAATAAAAACTACTGGTATAATCTTTCATTTTGTTGGAGTTATTTGGTAGGGCTAAATTGGCTCATATCTTTACAAACATGAGATTGGGTTATGTAAATATGGAGTCAATAGCACTCTTTAGGATATTAGCTTTATCTCTGAAGATTCAGAGCATCCTCATAATATTCATCATGTTCAGTAGAAATATAATGATTGCTCTAAATACCACCATTCCATTCTATTGGATGAAGAGAACATGATTGTAAAAGAGTGAAAGAACAAAAAGTAGATGACAATTTTTTTAGATAGTAAAATAAATACAACACAGTATTGTAGATGACAGAATGTGGAAAACATGAACTATATCTTAATTCTCTTAGCAGTTGTGAAAACCAGAAACAGAGATGCTTAAGCAAAAAACTGCCTAAACCTTGGCTGAGTTATTGAAAAGGAAATAGGATTCTTCTACAATGATGTGGGTGATTATGTTACACACATCATAAAGAGTTTTCTAATTCCACAATTTCATGAAATTTCAAATCCAATTTAAAGAAATAGCAAGACTGATGGAAAAGGAACAATATATTTTTTTTGAAGAAAAAGGGTTTTCTTATTAGTGATATATTTTCACCTTTAAATTAAAAATAAAGAGAAGGGCTGAAATGAAATGAATGTTTTTTACTTTTAAAAGAATGATTTTTTTGCTTGTTTTCTAATATAGTAATGAAAATTGAATACCATACCTGAAGACCTTCTCTAACTGCCTCCAGAATATAAGGTACCAAAGAATAGTTCCAGAGATCCATGAACCACACTCTAGAACCTTCTACATCCATGGGGCAAGGAAGGAAAAGTCGGGGACCTGAGAAAAAACAAATAACAACACATTTTTAGAAGCATTATATTTAATAATCTAGACACATATTTAGAGATCATTTTGGAGCATTTAGTATATTTCTTCCAAGATTCTTAGAGAATTATAATCTTGGCCAGTTTGATTATTATTAATGTAAGTTTACTGAAGATCCAATCTTCTGGCTTCTCCTTTCTTTTGTAATAAAATATTTATCTAAAGCACAATATTTTAGAGTTAGGAGAAATCATAAAGGTCATAATCCACTCAACCTGGATTTTACAACAACAAAGCTGTGCTGAAATGAACTGCCAAACATAGAATGTGTCATTATTTGTAGAACTGGGACTCAGCATCGGTATTCTGATCCCAGTGTAGAATTCTTCTTTCTAATTTCCACTGTGTCTGTCGTTAAGTAAATTTTTATGATCCATAACAATGGTAAAGGGATTCTGTACATGCAATTTAAGAAAGGATACAGAAGTATACATTTATGCCAATTAAAAAGAAATAATTCAAACAGTTTTGTCTTCATGAAAAATATAAAACACCTAAATTATCTATAAGACATGTAAGTTATCTCTAACTAAAATCTCTCACAACTATACTTGATATGAGCTATTAGCTAAAATTTGTTTTTAGCATTAAAAGTACCTTAAACAGATACTATTTATTTCCAATGGCTATCTGACTTTTAGATATTGTCCATATTGAACTTATTTGATCTCAGTAACATTTTAGTAAACCATAATTGTCAGATAAAATGAATCTAATTGGAGATATAAAGTTAGAAGAAAGCAAACTTTCAGAAGAGAAAAAAAGTAAACTTAAATCTTTGTGAGCCTGAAAAAAGTTTAGCTTTGCTTGTTATTTTCTACCATCCAATCTGGCCATCTTTACCAAGTACTCTTAGTTCCTGGAAAATGGCATATTGTAATTTTGGAACTCACCAATAGTAACGTCAGAAGAACTGTGTGTTTCCAAAAAACTGTTGAGATGATGCCACGTCTTAGGAATCCAATCTATTATTTTGACTAGGTCATTATTACGTATGTTCCTTTCAATTTCTATCTCTATCAGTTTTCTTCGAAGGTATCTGCCCAAAAAGCCTTTCACTGGTTCTGTGTGATTTGCACATAATACCCACCTACAAAAAATAATAATAATTCAGAAATTTTTATATAAATTAAATTTTAAGTCCACAATGTTTTTCCAACATAAGGTAATAATGTTCCTATTTCAATTGGTGGCCATATTTTAATGAACAAAGGGGTTAGGAAGTCTATTAACATTAGAACTATAATGTAGCTAACTCCACTTTTTGAGCTAAAAAGGAGCTCATGTGCGTCAGAAGTGAGTGGGTGTCTACATGCTGAATACTCTTCTGTAGGAAAATCACAAATCCTGAAATAGGAACTCTCTTCACATTTCTCACACTTAGAAGGAAAGTGCTCTACTTTAGCCGGGGACATGGTGAGCAGAAAAAACATTTCCTTTTCTTTTTTTTAAAGAAACACTTCTGATTATAGGTTGAGGATCACAAAATGTTTGCTTGAGAAAGAGTTTCAGAAAAAGTGAGAATTATTTTCACACCACAGGTCACCACTGGCAGGATTTGTCAACGTACAAATAGAAAAACAACCATTAAAAACAGACTGAAAGAACACACACACACACACACACACACACACAAGCTTCAACTTATCTTTACCTGAAATTGTGATGCAGCTCTAGATTTGGTGATGAAGAAACTCCCTGATTCATTGTTCCAATAATATATGGACTAGGAAATATAAATACAAAATTTAGATATACTGCAGATAAAAACAATTCATTAAAATTGTCTTATAAACTATTAAGATAAATATAGATTATTCCATTTTAACACTAGTCTTTAAAAAGGTAATTTTGTAATATTAAATTGGAGAATGACAAAAATCACTGGACTGGAAATGAACACTTGGGTTCTAATTTTAGCTCTACCATTGAGGCAAGGTATTTTCTGTCTCTGAGCCCACGTTAGAGTAAAGAATAAAGAGTTTATACAGAATAATCACAATGGTCTTGTCCCACTCTAACATCTTATAACTCTTATGCTTATAATAAAATTCATTACTTTTTACTATTTTAATATTCTATAGTTATGTTAAAGATTATTAATAACATGGGAGGATTTGTATTCTTCTTTTAATCTTTATTTTATGCTGATGTATAACTTTTTTATCTCTAAATCAGAGACAATTGGGATATTTGTCACATTAAAATTAATATCATCTATGTTGATGTTCTTATATGTCCTTTCTTTAGAGGCCATGCTATGCTCTATTTCTAAGTGAGTTTTCAGATTTTTTAAACCCTATGTTAACCTTTTATTTTATTGTATATACTTGAAATCAACTCATTAATGGATGGAACTATATATAAATGTATTAAATTTATCTATATAGAAATGTTGACTTTAAACTTTGATATGAGCTGAGAATGAAACCAGAGCTCTAAAGGCTCCATATAGTTCTTAATTTTTTTAATTCAAACTATTCCATCTTTGATAATTGTCTCCCAGACATTGAGACTGTCTGTAGATGCTAACATTATCAAGGAAGTATGTTTCCATAAAAGTGCCTGGGACATAGTTGTTGAATGAATAAATAGATATTCTAAGGAGTACACATGGATTCTTTGGAAATATGGTATTATATTAATGAGGGTTTCTCAAATTAATGGCATCCACTGTAAGCATAAAAATAATAATTACGTGAGGTAATATATATGTTAATTAGCTAGATTTAATCATTCCACGGTGTATATTTGCTTTAAAACATCATGTTGTAGTACACAGTAAATACATAAAATTTTATCAATTTAAAAAATAAAAATAAAAAAGTAAAATGAATTTTAAAGACAAAAATATATATATAAATGTACAAAAAAAGCAAATTTAAACACTATTTTTTTATATTTGATTATTCAAAATATTTGAAAAGCATACCATTTGTTGTATTTACAATTGAGGAAACCATTGAAGATATCACTCAGAGAGCCCACATGATGAAGATTATCAAGAATTATTACAACTGGAAGCTCCACACTGTTATTATCAGCACTGCACTGTTCAGCCAGGTTAGCTAGATACTGCTGCAATTCCTTTTCAAAAATAAAACAAATACATTGATGATACATTTATACCAATGGCAAGCAATCACTATTTTAGCAATAGCACATTCTGTCTTCCATCCAGTTTCTTTCATTGATGGTCATATTAGATCATTCTATTCATATAAAATCTTATTCTACAAAGCAAAAATCATATAATGCTGAGAGAACAAAATTTTTAAAGAAAAGAGAGAAAAGGGAAAGGAAGATGAGAAGAGCCAGTACCACACACCTGCAGCAAATATAAAACTATAAACATGAGGGCATATTTCTCAGAGTTTTTTCTTTTTTTCCCCCCAAAAGTCAAAATGAGTTCTGGATATGAACTCTTATGATAAACAATACATATTGAGATTTCATTCTTAGTTTCTGTATTTCAATAATAAAAGTGGATTTTTGTAAACCTTAATATTTCAAGTACAGACTAAATGCAGAACGGCAGCTTTCAGTTTCCACTAATATTTTTAATATGCTATTTCTAATTCATTAGAGGAGGTATATCTAAAAATGCAGCCACAGGACTCTGGTAAAAGTGTGGTTAATTGTTTATTTATTTATAATCTGCATGCAAATGATATGATTTTAAATCAAGAAAAAAATTGTTATATTTCACTGGGTCATTTAATATTAGCATATAGCATTTCTTGAGTTCTTGGTTCTTTTACAGGTATTATTCCTAATAGCTTTTAATCTAAATATGATAACCAGTTCGCTGATTGACTGCTCCCACAGATGGGTAGGCCAGGAACATAATTAGGTTTCTTAGAATTATCCTAATCAGTAAGATCATTTCCATAATATTTGCATATTTACAATGACATTTTCAATTTGCAAATTTTGCTCAGGGTTAAAAACAATTCCATGATCCCAATTTCTGGCAGCCAGGTAAATATGTGAACTACTCACTCTAGATGAAGCCTTTCTCTGTCTGTCATACCACTGTAGAACTAAAAGTAGAAGGAGATAAAACAGTGGCCAGGGTTTTGAAGCATTTAGTGATATTCATTTAAGTTCAAGCATAAAATTTATTCGAGAACTAAAGTACTACTTGTTTTATACTGAGCTAATCACATAGAATAAATCTTGCCTAAATCAGAATACCAAAATATATGTGTAAAAGTGGTGAATAGTCCAGAGAATTTCATTTACCTTAAAAGAAAAAATGAAATTTATATCATTAATCTAGCTATATTAAGTCATTCATTCACATATAATATATTCACTATCTATCTACCATGTTCATAGTCTCAGACCAAGCCCTAGGGTGTACCAAAATAAGGAAGCATTATTCCTGCTATTATGGAATTCAAATAAATTTAATATTTATTATTAACTGCACTAAGTACTTTTCAGGACATGGGGGTTAAAAAGGGTAATCAGACTATCTTGCCCTGTGGGATCTAAGAGTTGTCACATTAGGGACCAAAATTTAAATATGATAAATGATTTCAATATAGTATCATAAGTGTATTACAAGCTATGAGAGATCAAGGGAAAAAGATTCCACCTAGCTGACGGGTGTCAAGGACAGTTTTCTGGGGGAGGTATCACTGGAGCCTGGGGAGGGTGGTAGGCACACACACAAATAATGAACTTATAAAATGTAATATGAAACATTTCAAGAAAGAGGTTAAGGGAGGCAGGTGATCTGTAAGAGAAAGAGGGATTAATTCAACTTGAAGATCTTGACGGTCTTCTTTAGGAGGTGGCATTTGAGATGAATCTTGAATAATGAGTAGAATTTCAAAAACTATGCAGTTATTCATCCTTTCAACACACCTTTATCTAGCACTTACTATGTGTCAGGTACTCTGGCACTAAAGATTCAGAGATAAAACATAATTTCCATATTCCAGGGACTTGAGAGTTGATAAGTGGAGAAGCAGCTCAACAAGTAAATCACAATACAGTGCGATGAGGGAAATGCACAAAACGCTATAGGGAGATTTAAGAGAGGCATGTAACCCAGCCTTAAGGTTCAGAGAACAATAGGGTACAGTGATGAAAAACTACTGAAGTCTAAAGAATAAAAAGGGAAAGTTGGAAAGTATGAATGTATGATGTGTTTCAGGAAATAAGTGTTCTGTTGTTGCAGAAGAATATGGTACACACCAGTGCTGGTGGCAATGAAAGAGAAAAAAGAAAAGAATTTGAATCCATGCAGAGGAAGTTGGATTTTATTAGAAAAACAAGTGTGAACCATCAAGACGTTTGTGTGCATTTTTGTTTTCAGTAGGGAAGAATGATTTATTTATTCAAGGAAACAGAAACGTGAAGGGCATCACGATTAATTAGAAAAGGAAAAAGCATTTAAGAAGCTTATTACCTTCTTGGAACAGAAGGTTAGGCATTTTACATATATAACTATAAAATCACAGTTGAAAATACATTACTTCAAACAAGTAAGTATAGATCACGGATATTGTTTATAGCATGTAAATATTACTTGTAGCTTCTGGAAAAGGTTTTATGGTGGCAATATTATTTGCTATGAATCCTTTATTGTTAAGATTGTAATATTTTGAAGCTTAAAAATGCTTAAATGCTTTCCAAACAGAGGAAGAATTATTATCAAAGTCAGAAACATAAAATTATAATATCTATACAGGAAAAAAACAGTAATATATATTTTGTGGAAGTAAATGGCAGTAAATAAATTGGAAAGGAAAGTTTTCAGCTTAAGTGGTGGTAAGATCACTGGACTTTTCCTGTTGGCAATGAAAAAACATTGACTGTCCTGGGAATCTGAGTAAAACAGTCAGAATTGTGATTGAACATGTGGTAAGCATATTGAGAATGAAGAAGAGAGATTAGCCAAGAGAATATTGATATTATTGAAGCCAAGAGATACTGAGGGACTGATCAGGGAACAGTGTGATATTTTTGATGTAGTGCAGAAAGCAGTAAGAAAACATTGAAGGATTTGAATGTGAGCAGATTTTAATTATGAAAGGATATTCTACTTTCCACGAGGTGAATGATAAATCCAGGAAAAGAGAGAACGGAAATTTAAGAGAGATTGTGAATCAAGCAGCTAGAAAATAATCACAGAAGTCCAAGAGATAAAGGATGTTAATTTGGGATACAGGGTGGTTGTGGCAAAGATGAATGGAAGAGGATGTACTTAAAGTAGTTTTTCAGAGCTGAAATAATCATTTCTAAACATGTATATTTAGCAGGTAAATAAATAGAAACATATCTGCAAGTTAATAGAAAGCTTACAAGTTTGGGAGAGTGGGCATGGCTAACAGTGTTCAACTGGAGTCAACCACACAAGTCATCACAAGTTAAAGTCAAGGGACTCATCCAAAGGAGAACAGAATGTTGCAGAATATTTTCATTTACTGGTAAGTGAAGGAAGAGCAGTCAGCAAAAGAGAGAACTTCCCAGAGAAGGAGCTTACCAGGGTGAGAAGGAACCTAATGGGGGTAGGAAAGAAATGAGGAGAGGATGATAAAAATGAAAGTCAGAAGAATTTCTAAAAAGAGGAGATCAACTGTAGCAACATGCTATAGAAAAGCAAGAGACAGAGACAGTGAAAGAGAGAGTACAGAAGAACCGAATTTCATAATTAGGAGATCACTAGGTGATTTATGAACAAGCAGGGCCATTAGATTCTAATGTGGTTCTCTTTTGTCTTGAGAGAGTAGTGGGTCCCTTAGGAATCTAATGAAAGCTATGCACCAGCCAGATATAAAAATAGACATACACAGAGAATTTTTTTCATATAACTTAAGAGTTTGACACAGACCCCCTTGAAATAACTTTGTAATTCCCACTCTAGCTTGATGGAGATGAAATCTTAGATTGATGTAGCATTAAAAGATGCTTAGATTTATTAGCATTAGAAGTTTTATTCTCAGATCTAGTGAGGTAGAAAAAAACAGGCATATCTACCAGATGGACACTGACAATGAGATGAGTCCCATACTTTGAAAATATAGACAGAATGCTGCAGTTACATAAAAACAGCTGATCATTGCTTTCTCTGATTTTGACTCTAGACACACTAAAAATGAATCTGCCAGGTCCAGTTTTCTGATCTTTTCCCTCCTAACATTCCAAGTGGCTTCAGCTGGCCACGTATTCTTTACTAATCCATCTCCAGCCTTCTGGGCCTCCTATATCAAATGTCACAAAGTGTAATTGTTTATGTGTACCGCTCTCAATCAAAATATTCCAGCTGGCAGCTTGAGGGAGGGCTTGAAGTGTGGGAAGAGGAACAGAATGTAAAATGCAGAGGTACCAAAAACATGAAAAGATTTTTTTTTCATTTGATGGGTTTATTTGAATTTTTTTTTTTTTTTGAATCAGTAAGTGCTTTTTGGATTTGTCTCATCAGTGCTATCTATGGCATAACATAAAACGTCAGCAATTACACAGCTCCATTTTTTCAGGGAAAGGATTTATTATTTCATGCTTCATTGGCATTTTACTTTGGCAAATCTATACTGTTAACAGCTATCACTAACCCAGTATCAACCTGTCATCCCCTCTTTCTTAATATCATATTCACTTACCCTCACTTCCACCACCCAAGGAAACAGTGTGGCTTCTTTGTCAATTTGGCAAGAAGAGGCCAAATTCTTTGATAGTGACTCTGTATTCAGCATTACTGATAGCATTCATATCTTCCAACCACAAAGAATGACATAAAGAACAAACATTTTTTAGTTATGTTTGTGCTTTCTTAGGGACAAATGCCCATGTGATTTGTCCACTGGTTTCTTCCTATTACTGTTTTCTAGCATCATTAGTTCTATTCAAACACTCTTGGCAATACATTTTTTTTTTTTCATTATTTTGCAACAACAAAAATTGAAGTAACCTAATGATGGCACAAATGATTTTCCTCTGAAAAAGCAGAAAATAAGAGTGTTGGAAATATTTAATCAAAAAAAGTTAAAATGACACATAACATTATTAAGAACATTTCTAAACACTAAACTTAAATAAAAAATGCATATAAAATGGATTTTAGGGAGAGGTATATTTTATAACTAATGGAAATTACCCACTCTGTATTAGCATGTCAAGCTACACTCTAATGAAGCTCAATCTGTAAGTCAAAACTTGGTTTTAAGTGATCCTTAACTTTATCAAAATGCCTTGGTCTCCTCTAATAAATTTATTTCATTCTTGTTTTCTAACTACTTTATTTTTTTTCCATAAAAGAAGTACCTTGTAAGAGTTCTCTCATATCAACACTGAGGAAAAGCCAGAGAGCGGACACAGAGGATGACTAAGAGACCTCAAAAAACCTTTTGTGTGTTTGTCTGGAAAAAAAAATTGTTTTAAAGGCTTTTATATAAAGATATGAGGAGACACAGAATTCACAGGAGGTATTAAATCTGTCAGCTGAAGCAAACAAACAATTGTGCTCTTCCTAGTTGTGCTCAGAGGAGAGTCACATATTCTTCTACCTCTCAGGTTCTATGTCTCTCTTTAGCTGAAATGACAATGGTGGTTCAACCCCAATTTGAACAGTGCTGACTTCCAAGGAAATATTCAGACTCTATGTGCTGTATTTATTTAACTTCAAGAGATCCCACTGTATTAATACTTTATGTACATCACTGTTTTGGTTTAGGAATTAATGAACTACCTCATAAAGAACTTTTTGTTCATTAAGCTATATATATGTCTGGTTTATTTTAAGAATCAAATGGGTTTGGGTTGCCTTGGAAAGTCATGTTTATTCCTAAAAATTTGTAGATTTGAGGTTTCTGAAAGACTGGGTTGAGTTAGATCACCTATCCAGGTTATCTTACTTACTTATTTATTTCAGAATATTATGGGGGTACACATGTTTTGGTTACATAAATGGCTTTTGTACCATTTGAGTCAAAGTTATAAGTGTGCCCATCTCCAGATAGTGTGCATTGTACATGTTAGGTATGAATTTACCCATACCCTCCTCCCCTCTTCATTTCTAATGAATGTTATTTCCATATTGCACACAAGTGTTGATCCATTAGTTCCAATTTAACGGTGAGTACATGTGGTGTTTGTTTTTCCATTCTTGTGATACTTCGCTTAGAAGAATGGTCTGCAGTTCCATCCAGGTTAATACAAGAGATATTAGTTTACCATTTCTTATGGCTGAGTAGTACTCCATGGTACACATATACCACATTAATCCATTCATGTATTGATGGGCACTTGGGTTGTTTCTATATCTTTGTGATTATGAATTTTGATGCTATAAACATTCAAGTGCAGGAGTCTTTTTTATAGGATGTCTTTTTTTCCTTTTGGCAAATATCTGGTAGTGGGGTTGCTGGATCAAATGGTGGTTTTACTTTTAGTTCTTTGAGGTATCTCCATACTACTTTCCATAGAGGTTGTACTACTTTGCAGTCCTACCAGCAGTGTATGAGTGTTTCTATATCTCTACATCATGCCAACATTTGTTGTTTTGGGACTTTTTGAATAAAATTCATTCTCAGGTAGAAGACTGAAACAGGATCTACACCTCTCACCACTCACAAAAATCAATTCATGATGGATGAGAAACTTAAACCTAAGGCATGAAACCATAAGAATTTTAGAATAAAATTTGGGAAAACTTTTATAGACATCAGCCTAGGCAAAGAATTTATGAAGAAGGCCCTAAAAGCAATCATGGCAACAACAAAAATAAATAAATGAGACCTGGTCAAATTAAAAAGCTTCTGCACAGGCAAAGAAACAATCCTTAGAGCAAATAGACAACCTACAGAGTGGGAGAAAATATTTGAATGCTATATATCCGATAAAGAGTTGATAAATAGAATCTATAAAAAAAAAACCCCAAGCAAATCAACAAGAAAAAAATCAAACAACCCCATTAAAAAGTAGGCAAAAGACATGAATAGAAACTTTTCAAAAGAAGATAGTCTAATGGCCAACAAACATACGAAAAAATGCTCAACATCTCTAATCATCAGGGAAATGCAAATAAGGTTATCCTTAAAAAAATATTGACTCAGTATCACTGGGATTCCCTCAAGTTATTGCTTGTAACAGTTGCAGTTTCCCAGAAGAAACAACTTACACTGCATTAATTCAGACTTTAAAAAATAATTACAGGTAAAACTAGTTCAGTGTTAGAAATATGTTAG
>CAUYPO010052989.1:0-12147 GCA_963574435.1 Cheirogaleus major
CAGCTACTCGGGAGGCTGAGGCAGGAGGATTGCTCAAGCCCAGGAGATTGAGGTTGCTGTGAGCGAGGCTGACGCCACGGCACTCACTCTAGCCTGGGCAACAGAGTGAGACTCTGTCTCAAAAAAAAAAAAAAAAAAAAAGAAATAGTACTTGGCCAGGCACCCTGGAACCCTCCATGTTGTCTGTCCCCGTCACAATCACCTTTTGCCCTCCAAAAGAAGCCACTATTTCAATGCAATGTCTGTTGGACTGTCTTGCTTTGTTTCTTTATTGTTTTATTCCTCAAGAGTATATCTCCACCCAGTAGAGTTTAGTTTTGCACAGCTTTTAAAAAATTTTATAATTTGGGGAGGGGTTTCTTAATTTACAGGTTTTCCTTCCATCCCTTTCTTTTTCTGTTGTATAACTTGTATTTCTTCATGGTCCATATTTTGTTGATCACATACTCATGAGGCAGTTCAGTTTATTCCTCTGTCCTCTGTTTCCTACAAATCGGTGGCTCAATCCTGAGGCTTGATCAGAATTGAATTTCCTCCTTTTGGCAAGTCTATAGGTGGTGTTCTAGTCTTCCATTAGTAGGCAGCTAATGTCTAGTTTCTGTTCTTTTTTTGATTTGGCAGCCATTAGTGCTCTAGGCTTAATCCATTGATTCTTTGGGGATTGTAAAGTGATGACTTGTTCTGTCATTTTTTTTCATTCGTTTCCAGGACATGCATATAAATCTGGTACTGTTTGGTGATACCATTCACATGGGAAAGGCAGCACATGTGGTAGATATTTTGCCTTTATTTATCACATTTCTGAATGAGTTCGATTCACTAACATGCTTTTACTTTGATCATCAACTTTTTTTTATTGTGGTAAAATATTCAATACAAAATTTAGTATTTTAACCATCTTTAAGTGTATAGTTCAGTGGTATTAAGTGCTTTCATATTGTTCTGTAACTATCACCACCATTCATCTTCAGAACTTTTTTCATCTGGCCAAACTGAAACTCCATACCCATAAAATAATAAATTCTCATTTTCCCTCGTCTTCCCCCCAGCCTGTGGCAACCACCATTCTACTTTCTAACTCTATGAATTTAGGTACCATTTTAGGAGCCCATGTAAGTAGAATCTTACAATGTTTCTCTTTTTGTGTTATTTCACATGGTATAATAATTTTTAAGGTTCACCCCCATGCAGCATGTATCAAAATTTCATTCCTTTTTATGGCGGAATAATATTCCATTCCACATTTTGTTTATCATTCTTGATGGACATTTGGGTTGTTTCTACCTTTTGGCTATTATGGATATTGCTTCTATAGAACATTGGTGTATGAGTATCAGCTTTCAGTTATTTTGAATATACACATAGGACTGTAATTCCTGGATCATATGGTAATTCTATGTTTAACATTTTGAGGAACTGTCGAACTATTTTCTACAGTGGCTGCACTGTTTTACATTCTCACTAATAATGTGTGAGAGGTCTAATTTCTTCACATCCTCCTCAACATTTGTTATTTTCTGATTTTTTTTTTTTGAGACAGAGTCTCACTCTGTTGCCCCCGCTAGAGTGCCGTGGCATCAGCCTAGCTCACAGCAACCTCAAACTCCTGGGCTCAAGGAATCCTTCTGCCTCAGCCTCCTGAGTAGCTGGGACTACAGGCATACGCCACCATGCCTGGCTAATTTTTTCTATATATATATATATTTTTTTTTTGAGACAGAGTCTCACTTTTGTTGCCCGGGCTAGAGTGCCGTGGCGTCAGCTTAGCTCACAGCAACCTCAAACTCCTGGGCTCAAGCGATCCTCCTGCCTCTGCCTCCCGAGTAGCTGGGACTACAGGCATGCGCCACCATGCCCGGCTAATTTTTATATATATATATATGTTTAGTTGGCCAATTAATTTCTTTCTGTTTATAGTAGAGACGGGGTCTTGCTCAGGCTGGTTTTGAACTCCTGACCTTGAGCAATCCACCCGCCTCGACCTCCCAGAATGCTAGGATTACAGGCGTGAGCCACCGCGCCCGGCTAATTTTTTCTATATATTTTAATTGGCAAATTACTTTCTTTCTATTTTTAGTAGAGATGGGGGGTCTCCCTCTTGCTCAGGCTGGTTTTGAACTCTTGACCTTGAGTAATCCTCCCATCTCCCAGAGTGCTAGGATTACAGGCGTGAGCCACTGAGCCCTGTCTATTTTCTTTTTAAATAGAGGTCATCTTGATAGGTATGAAGAAGTATCTTATTGTGGTTTTGATTTGCCTTTTCCTAATGAATGACTAATGACGTTGAGTGTTTCATCATGTGCTTAGTGGCCATCTGTATATCTTCTTTGGAGAAGTGTCTATTGAAGTGTTTTGCCCATTTCTGAATTGTGTTGTTTGGTTTTTGTTGTTGAGTTCTTTATATATTCTGGATATTAATCCCTTACAGATACATGATTTGCAAATGTTTTCTCCCATTCCATGGGTTGCCTTTTTACTCTGTTGATAGTATCCATTGATGTACAAAGGTTTTAAATTTTGAAGTCTAGTTTATTTTTTCTTTAGTTGCCATACTTGTGGTGTTATAGCCAAAAATCATTGCCAAATCCAACGTTGTGAAGTTTTCCCCTGTATTCTAAGAGTTTTATAATTTTTTTTTAATAATTATTTATTTACTCAGCACACGCCTGCAAAGTTTTACAGTTTTTTATAGTTTTAGTTTAAATCTTTTCTTTTTTTTTTTTTAAGAGATGAGGTCTTGCTTTGGCTCAGACTGGTCTGGAACTCCTGACAAGCGATCCTCCCGCCTCGGCCTCCTAGAGTGCTAGGATTATAGGCGTGAGCCACTGTGCCCGGCCTTAGTTTAAATCTTAACTTTAGTTCTTTGATCAATTTTGAATTTTTTTTGGTGTAAGGTAAGGGTCTTTTTGCAAAACATCTCTAGTCAGTTGCCTTTTTGATACTACTTCCTGGTAGATCCCTCACGAAGGGCTTGTGGGAGCAATATTTCCTCAGTTTTTGCATGTATATATGATACTTTTTGTGTGCCCTTTGTACTTGAAAGTCTGTATATAAAGCCTTGGTTCATCTTTTCTTTCCTTGATTATCTTAAACATATTCTATTTTATTTCAGCATTAAGTCCTCCTGCAGAAAGTGGGATGATAATGTCATTTTCTTTCCTTTCAAAGTCTCTTGCTGTTTTTGTTTATAAGCCCAGAGGACTTTTTTCCTTAAAGTGATAATTTATTAGAATATAGCTTAGTTCTGATTGTTCTGAGTCAGTATTCCCGGGATATCTTTTAATATCTTCTCAAGTAGAATTTTAACATTCAGCTTGGGGAATAAAAGTAGCATCTACCTTCTGGGGCCATATGGGAGGACCTAAGTGAAATAAAAGAAGGAAAGCACTGGCATAGGAAGCTCTTTTTTTTTTTTTTTAATTGTTCAATTTATTTTTACTCGTCACAATAAATATTAGGAGACCATTGATATAGTTTATGCATTTCAGTGCCACCAAGTTAACAGTAACTCCAGAATAATACAAAAACCCACTAGCACAGTTTAGAATCCAAGAGGTAAGAAATATATCATATCGGCTTTCACAGAAAGACTAATTGGTGTCAACTAAAAAGTAACTAAAGAAAGGCTCTCTCCCTACCCTTACTCCCCTTGAGTTTTTTTTTTAAGGCTCATCAAGCTTTAAAGGAACAGTTTTCAGTGTTGGCTAAATCAGCCTGGTTTGTCCAAGGTTCCCAGGATGATAGGATGAAAACATCTAATGGGAAAACTACTTGTGCAGCCACAAATAGACAACTAATCAAGATATCCTCTTCATTCAATATAGAAGAATGTTTCTTCCAGTGAGAAAGCTACCAAGATTCCCAAGACCATTTAAAACAGCTTCTGTGATTCAGAGTGTCACCCATTGGTGACACCAAGAGATGTAGGGTCTATCCATGGTATGAAATGGGACAGAGATAACCCTAACCTTGGAATTGTTTTTCCAAAATACTGCAATTATGAGTTATCTCTGGTGATAGGGATATCTCTGTGAGGGGAAGGCCAGCACGTGGAGAACCGTGTGAGAAAACTCCAAACACTTTTAAATCTGAGGTGTCTGTACTTTTACTAATTCTTAATCCTCCTCAACCCCAGGCTTCTATGTACAGGCCTTTCCTAGGTTTCAAAATTTGGCCTGGGGGCGTAACTCCACCTAGAAAAAGGGAGTGAAAGCATTTTCTGGATTGTCTTTGAGACCTTTTCAGATTGAAATACACAAAAGTGCCATCATCTGCTCACAGGGAAATCTGAGCTTTGGACAACAGATGGGAAAGCATCAACCTAGGAAGAAAAAGGAGGCCTGGTCTGGCATGGGGCAAAGAGGAGGGACCACTGACGTATTGCAGCTCAGAGAAGAAATGAGGAAGATGGGTAGAAAGCACTTACAGAACCCTGTGGGGAAGGGGACAGGCAACACAACAATGAAGATGGGAACAGAAATAACAGATAAAGATAGCGGTAAACCGCTATTAGGGAAAGGAAATTAGGGAAGGCATAATGAGGGAGGGAGGCACAAAAGCAGGGAAACGAAGTGGAAATGCCTACAAGAACATGTGGGAGAAAAAGATGCAAGCCACCTTGCAGAATTCAGTCACCAGGAAAGTCCAATGCAACCCTTCTCCGCCTCACGGTACCTTCAGCTTATGGAAGCTCTTACTCACCTGTTGCAGAGTGGGTGTTCGGTAGATGTTAGTTTTTGCTTTTATTAATGTTTTATTATATTTTAATCACTTATTTAGAATATACATGTCTCTATCTTGTCTTCAGTTAAAATTTTAAGAAAGTATGTATTGTGTCTTAAATGACAGATAGCAGCTGATGAACCTCCACCAGAAGGATGTAAATCATTTTTTTCAGTGCATGGAAAGAAGACTTGTGATTTTGATACTCTAGAGACTCTTCTACTAACAGCGTCTGAAAGGTAGATTGTGTATTTGTTTAAATGTCATACATTTTCTTGTGTTTCTTCTATATTAAGTCTACCTTCTGATTTTTATCTGTTTTATAGTCTATAGGTATAATGGTTTGGAGTATGGATTCTGGAACAGAGTGACCAGATTTGAATTTGAGCTCCGTCACTTAAAATAGTTTTGTGAAACGGGGCAAATTACTTTCTTCGCTCATCTCATTTCAAAATGGAGATTATAAGAGTACTTAACATTACTGTTATTACTTAATAATAACTGTATCTGAGAGATTGCATAGGCTTTGTCATTAGCTTAGTAAGGACTGTGTATATTAAAGCCAGTGTGACTGCAGTAGTGATATTAATAATAACAATCTCAGTATATTATTAATAGTAGTTTCAGGCTGGGCGTGGTGGCTCACGCCTGTAATCCTAGCTCTCTGGGAGGCTGAGGCGGGAGGATCGCTCAAGGTCAGGAGTTTGAGACCAGCCTGAGCAAGAGCGAGACCCCATCTCTACTATAAATAGAAAGAAATTAATTGGCCAATTAAAAATATATAGAAAAAATTAGCCGGGCATGGTGGCACATGCCTGTAGTCCCAGCTACTTGGGAGGCTGAGGCAGAAGGATTACTTGAGCCCAGGAGTTTGAGGTTGCTGTGAGCTAGGCTGACGCCATGGTACTCTAGCCTGGGCAACAGAGTGAGACTCTGTCTCAAAAAAAAAAAAAAAAGAAAAGACACACTGTGTGCTCTATCCACAGAAGACACAGAGCCAGGGAGAGAGCTATCAGCGCCTGGCTGCCTGGGAGGAGGGAGGAGGGCCGCTCTGGTGTCCGAGTGTTTTTCTCTAGACCTGAGAACAGCAGTGGTCAGTCTGAAAAACCAGCTGGCTATGCACTTATGGCATGCGCACCCACCTGTAGGTATATTACAGTTATTGAAGAGCAAAAAGCCAAACACTGTGAGGGCAAACCAAAAATGAAATGAAATCAGCAAAACAAAATAAAAAACACTTCCAAGCCTGGTAAACATGGTGACTTCCTGAGTAGTTCAGGGTAAAACCAAAAGCTCTTGGTTGGGTCCCTGTGGGCCACTGGGCACCTCCTCCTGCCAGGACACTCCCCACTTCCCTCCCCTCCAACCCTAACTAGCCCCCAAAGACACCTGAGGGCAGGGGAGGGGACAGGGCAGAAGAGAATGTGGTCTGGCTCAGGGTGCCGCAAAGATGAACGGGGTCAAGACCGTGCCAGAAGACAGTCACTGAACATGCTGTCGCCTTGCTCTGGTTTCAGGAGCTGTGCTGACAAAAGTCCAAGCAACTGAGTTAAAGTTTTCCTGCTATAATTTCTACCTCTACAGCCCAAGAAGTTGTGCAACAAACACTTACAACCACAGTCACCTGCTGTGGCAGGAGGGGCTCTCCTGACAAGGGAGTGGGGGGACAGGGAGGCTGCTTGGGGCAGGCAGGAGGGCTCTTCCAAGGAAGGTCATGAGCAGGGGCCAAGTCCCACCCGCATCCTGTCCCCTACCCAGCCACGTGATAGACTGTAAACGAGTCTGACACCCACTCCTCCAAGAACCAAAGAACCTACCAAACAGGTCCACGTGGTGCGCACCTGCCCAGAGCTGGTCTCCAGGCAAGCGGCGGGGGTACAGACCTGCCTGGGAGCAGCAGCAGAGCGCCGTGGTCGGGCTCCTCCATGGCGTCCAGGCACTCGGAGGGCACGGCCGAGCCGCCCGCGCTGTCCGCGTCCCCTTCGGGCTGCAGCTCGGGGTGCACCAGGGTGCTCGTGTCCTCGTCAGTGAAGGTCTCACACTCGCTGTACGTGCTCTCGGAGCCCATGTACGCGCTGTCTGTCACCTCGTTGGCCTAGGAGAGAGCACGCTGACAGTCACGCCGGGGACGGGAACCAGGGACCCTGCACAGCACACTGCTGCACGTCACGCCGCCGACAGAGGGCTCACGGCACAGGAAGTCGCGATCACTTCTGAGCAGAAACATCACCTTAGAAAAAGAAATTTAGTATTTTTTAAAAATGAAAAATAGATACATGTCCAAGAGTAAGAAAAATTACTTGGAGTAATTTTTAAAGTTGGTTAAAAAAATATACCTAAAACAGATACTAAGCATCCCAGCATCATTTGATAAATCCAGCAGAACCACTATCTGTGGCTTCCAACACTGGAATTATTTACATCCAAAGAATTAACATTCAATAGTGTAAGAATGTGCCTTTTCAAATTAAAGAGTCACAATCAACAGCTGTTGTATGTGTTCAGGCTATACTGCTTTGAAATTCAAATTAAAGGTCTAACCTCAACATACTCATTTATCAATTATTTAACCAATCAATTTTACTGACTGGTTAAATGTCGACCTTCCCAGACACATCTTTGTTTTCACTTCCATGCACTTAGCAACTAGCACAGGGCCCAGCGTATGGTAGACAGGAAATACACGTGTAGACTGCACAGATGAACAAAAAAACTAAAGAACCGTTAAACAGGACATTTTCAATTTATAATCTCAGCTTTAATTAAAATGAAATTGCAGGTTAGAAAAATTGGCCAACATTTCAGGCTCAGAAGATTCTAAGGTTAAAAATTTGCAAACATATGAGATCCCCAAAAAGTTGCAGTTCCAGCAAGATGGCGATGCCCTTTGTACTCTGGTCTGGTGTCCCATGCAGCAAGGACCGTGTGCTCAGACTGGTGCTCAGCTGGCTGCCAGAGGGCCTCACCCCGAGCAGCACCTGCCGGCCTCATCTGAAAAGACCTGAGGGGCCTGGGCTAAGCGGGCAGGAGCCCAGCATGGCCAGTGAGAGGCCAGTTTCACCCTGGTCCACTTACTAACAGCTGTGCGACTTCAGATGGAGTCCTGTTGCCTCATTTGCCAAACAGGGGCTGTAAATACTGATCTCACAAGGTAGCAACCTCATGGAATCAGGAGAGACAACACAGTCAGGTGCTTTC
This sequence comes from Cheirogaleus major, assembly GCA_963574435.1. Lineage (NCBI taxonomy): Eukaryota > Metazoa > Chordata > Mammalia > Primates > Cheirogaleidae > Cheirogaleus > Cheirogaleus major. Next base: position 7,921 of record CAUYPO010052989.1, read on the forward strand.
AAAGCACAGAAGTAAAGATCGCAGCGTACACATGGGTGGAAAATCCCTGCCGGCTGTGTGTAAAGCCAGGATAAAATAGGGAAAAGCATGCAAGGTGTTCAGTTATGTCACTCACATTTTCAAGGAAAAACCCTAGAATTTAAGAAAGCGATTCAAGAAAACTAATTCAGGCCGGGCGGGTGGCTCACGCCTGTAATCCTAGCACTCTGGGAGGCTGAGGCGGGCGGATCACTCAAGGTCAGGAGTTCAAAACCAGCCTGAGCAAGAGTAAGACCCCATCTCTACTAAAAATAGAAATTAATTGGCCAACTAAAAATATATATAGAAAAAATTAACCGGGCATGGTGGCACATGCCTGTAGTCCCAGCTACTCAGGAGGCTGAGGCAGAAGGATGGCTTGAGCCCAGGAATGTGAGGTTGCTGTGAGCTAGGCTGATGCCACGGCACTCTAGCCCGGGCTATAGAGTGAGACTCTTGTCTCGAAAAAAAAGAGAAGAAAAGAAAACTAATTCATAAAAGGCATTCACTTCAAAATCCCAAACCAGGCCAGGAAATTACTTTAACAGACACTAACTCAGCCAGGTACAGTGGCTCATGCCTGGGAGGCTGAAGCAGGAGGATCGCTTGAGCCTGGGAGATCGAGGCTGCAGTGAGCTGTGATCGTGCCACTGCACTCCAGCCTGGGTGACAGGGCAAGACCGGGCGTGTGGGGACATCATTTCAGTTTTATTCATTGTCACTGAGCCACTCTCTCTCCAGGACCCACCACCCGTGGGAACCAGTCGGCACACACTGGTGTGGCCAGAATGGCAGACCGGGATGGCAGGAGGAAAGGCGCTGCACGGCAGGACCCAAATCCAAAGTGAACTCCTGCCCGACACAACTGCACAGGCACGGGACGTGCTGCCTCAGTCTCTAGCTGAAGACTCACTGGGCACCAGAAGACCCCATAGACTTCTAGAAAGTGTGACTATTAACAACAGCAGCAAAGACCATATCCAGCTATCTGGCACGTAGCCAGAGATGTCCAGAAGAACACTGCTCCTGGCCTACAAGGACAGTCCCACGGAGACCTCCCAGCCCTCACCAGGCAGGCCCAGGGCAGCCCAGACGTCACCGGGGGTTTGCTCCTCCCTGCTCCCTCAGAGACTTGAGGTCAGCTTTTAGAACAGCCAAAGAATTGGTACTTCTGACAGATACCCAGTGCTCTTCTCTGGCCATTGTAGGCCCTGTGTCCCCAACCAGCAGCTCAGACGTTTGTGAGATCTGTGCACTAAAATGAAATCTTAAGCCCCCGCCAGCCAACCAAATGGACCTCCTCTTGGCCAATGAGATCCCCCCCCAAAACAAACAGAAACCATTAAAGCTGAGTTACCAGCCATGAGGAGAAGGGAGGTCAGACATGCCTAGCTATGTCCTGTCGCTTTCGGAGTTATTCTTTGTAACGATAAGATACAAAACCATTAACCAACCCAAGGCCACGTAAGAAAAAGGTCATCAGGCCGGGCGCGGTGGCTCACGTCTGTAATCCTAGCACTCTGGGAGGCCGAGACGGGCAGATCGCTTAAGGTCAGGAGTTCGAAACCAGCCTGAGCAAGAGCGAGACCCCGTCTCTACTATAAAAATAGAAAGAAATGAATTGGCCAACTAAAAAGACATATATAGAAAAAATTAGCCAGGCATGGTGGCACATGCCTGTAGTCCCGGCCACTGGGGAGGCTGAGGCAGAAGGATCGCTTGAGCCCAGGAGTTTGAGGTTGCTATGAGCTAGGCTGATGCCATGGCACTCTAGCCCGGGCAACAGAGTAAGACTCTGTCTCAAAAAAAAAAAAGAAAAAAAGAAAAAGGTCATCAATTTACTTAACAGATCATTTGAGTCTGGGTATACGGCTGGTGGCTTGCCTCTGATTAACAGACATCCTTATCTTAACTCAAAACATTCCAAGCCTTTACACAAAGTTTCATTTCTTTAACCAATTACCAATCAAAGAATCTTTAAACCTACCTATAACCTGTGATCTCCCACTTCAAGATGTCCTGCCTTTCAGGGCCAAACCAACACATGCCTTCCATGTATCAACTACGACTTTACGTGCAATTCCTGTCTCCCTGAAATGTGTAAACTGCATCCCAGCCAAGGCTCTTTGGGCATGGTGCTGTGGGCCATAGTTGCACATATTCGGCTCAGAATGAACTTCTTAAAATTATTTTACAGAGTTTGGGCTCTTTTCCATTGACAGAACAAACCTACACTTCCTTTCTCTCAAACATAGGTCTCAGGAAGGGGACAAGGACCAGGCAAGGGAGCCTGCAGCTGAGGACGGCCCTGTGGGCAGAGGCCAGGAGCTGCAGCCTGAACCCTCCGTGGAGCTTAGACAGGCTGGTCCACATTGGAAATAATCCTGCATTGATACAGGAACAACTAGGAAAATGCTATATAAACTCAGACTCCCGCAAGTCAGAGGCTGGGGCACCTGCCAGGCCCGGCCGTCACATACTCCCTCCTGGGCACGGAGGGCGGCTGCTCACCCACCTTCACGCCTCATTTCCAAGTAAGCCCGGTCCCTCCCTGCTGCGTGGAGTGACTCAAGCCCACCGCATCAGTAGAGCACACAGGGACAACCACAGCTGTGCACCTCTCGGTGCCTTCGTGTTTGCACTCACCCTGTTTGCTCCAAGTATCAACCCACGGGCTTGTGGAGGTCCCTCCCCACACTGCTGCAGTAAACACCTGGAGACACCTGCTGGGGCCGGGTGGTGACAGTCACTCGAGGCCTCGGGGAGGAGCACACAGCATCAAGGAAGGCTGAGCACACCGGGGTGCTGCCCCACTGCCCAGCCCCTGCCGCAGCGGTTCCCTCCTGAGCTGGGTCGCAGTTTGGCTTCTACTGGCCAAAGGCGAGCTGTGTAAGTGTCGGTGAGCCAGGTGGTTTTCCAGTGCAGTGAGGTCAACCACCTGCCTTTCGAGAGAGGAGTGGGGACAATCACCCCAGAGGACAGTGCGTGTTCACTCACAGGCTACTGGATAAGCAGCTACTGACTGGACAGCAGCTCACAGACTCGCCCCACCGGTTTATACATGCCAGCCACACGGGATGTAGCTTTGCCCAGAAGCCAATTTTTAAAATGTTTACAAATTACAAATGTCAAGATGAACTCACTTGAAAATCAAAGTGCATCTTAGAAACCTTTGCTACCTGTTAACATCACATTCACCAGTTAACAAGTCCTCTAAGTTGCCACCAAACAGAGAACAAAGCCATGTTCGGAGCCATCATCAGTAACTCAGGTGTGGTCAACACCAGCTGGGTCTTGGTTCTTTCCTCCCTGACCTTTCATCTCCGCAAAACAGTGAATGTTGGGCCCAGTGCGGGCCCAGGTCTCTTCTTACCCTCAATGCTGGGCTGGGCGGCCTGCACGCAGGATCCGAGTGTGTGCTACCTGCTGGAGTCAGTCTCCCCTGGTAACTCTGTCAGGGCCGAGTCGCTGGCTTTTCTCAAAGAACAACGACGCCTCCTTCCCACTTGCTGGTCACGCTGGGGTTTCTGCAAAGCCTCCGTGCCCACCTAAGGCCCATCACCACCCAGGAGAAAGTTTAACTGCTCCCTGACACGCTCTATTAAACCTCCCGCTGGTGCTGGCCAGGCAGGGGAGGCAAAGTTCAGGAAGTGTCCTTGCTGGCTCTAACAAATAGTTAGTCAGGGCTCACAACAGAGAGGCTTTTGTTTCTGACTTTCTGATAACGGTTTGTACAAAAGACATATTTCCCCATCATTTCACTAAGGCAGCTCTTTTCTCCGGACACCATCGGTAGTGGGAGAAGAAGGGAGGGAGAGAGGACAGCAGGACTCCGTGGGACACACCTCACCTTTAGTTTGCGTCTTTTCTCTCTGTGACTTCCCACGGCCCTTCCTGAAATCCTGATAAATGCCCACCTACCACCCTGCAAGCTGCTCCGCACCACCCCCCAGGTTCTTAGACAGGAGGCTTCTCATCACCGTGCCCACAAACTCAGTGGCAGACCTCATCCCCTCTGCGGTGCTTCCCCTTCTCACCTAGAGATTCCCCCTGTTCCCACCCGCAGGCCAGGAGGACCCCTGGGAAAACGTCAGGAGACCCACCAAAACGTCCCTGGCAGGACGCCGCAGCTCATCAGTAAGTAGCAGTACACGTGACCCCTGGCCAACACAGTGCTTGAGCACCACAGTGTCACCAGTCCAAAAAAAA
>CAUYPO010052992.1:0-18524 GCA_963574435.1 Cheirogaleus major
GATGAAAAGAAAAGGGTGAGGGGAGGTGAAAACTCATATCTGAATGAAACAGAAATATTTTTTAAAATCTTGGCTAGGCACGGTGGTTCACACCTGTAATCCCAGCACTTTGGGAGGCTAAGGCAGGAGGATTGCTTGAATTCAGGAGTTCAAGACTAGCCTGGGCAACATAATGACACCCTGTCTCTATAAGAAATTTAAAAATGAGCTGGACATGGTGGCACGTGCCTGTAGTCCCAGCTACTTGGGAGGCTGAGGCAGGAGGATCACTCAAGCCTTGGAGTTCAAGGCTGCAGTGAGCTGTGATTGTGCCACTGCACTCCAGCCTGGGCAACACGGTGAGACCCCATCTCTAAAAAAAAAAAAAAAATGACACTACTGACGGCTAAATCATATAGCAGGACTTCCATGAAGCCAGACTGCAAATACTGATTCTCTTCCCTGCACCCTCAGTGTTCAGGTCTTTAGACTGACAGGTCTTTCAAGCTCGTTTCTTTTTTTTTATCTGCGACAGAGTCTCACTCTGATGCCTGGGCTAGAGTGCCGTGGCGTCAGCCTAGCTCACAGCAACCTCAAACTCCTGTGCCCAAGTGATCCTCCTGCCTCAGCCTCCCAAGTAGCTGGGACTACAGGCACGCGCCACCATGTCCAGCTCATTTTTAAATTTCTTATAGAGACAGGGTGTCATTATGTTGCCCAGGCTAGTCTTGAACTCCTGAATTCAAGCAATCCTCCTGCCTCAGCCTCCCAAAGTGCTGGGATTACAGGTGTGAACCACCGTGCCTAGCCAAGATTTTAAAAAATATTTCTGTTTCATTCAGATATGAGTTTTCACCTCCCCTCACCCTTTTCTTTTCATCTTGACTTTTCCTTAACCTAAAAACTAGAAAGGGTCCAGGCCTGTGTCTTCAGGTGTTCCAGGCTGATCTCTCTGTGCTAGAATCGTATCAAAGCCAGAAGAGAGGTAGGAGGCATTGGAATGAAGTCACAAAACAAAGGTCAACGTGCATACCTTGGGGGAAATCTGCAGGAAGCAGAAATGGAACAGAAAGCCAACAAAGACAAAATCTGACCTTTGGGACATGTCTGGATTGGAAGGTATTGAGTGGCAGGTCCGGATGCCGCTGAGAATTCTCCGAAGAAAATGTCTCACGACAGGAGTGGGGAGCTGACGCCTGGTTAGAAAATCGCTCAGGAATTCGGAGTGATGTTTGCAACGTCGATTTCCATACTTCCTATTGTTTATATACTTTCTATTGTTCAGTCAAATGAAGATTGATGTTTGGAACTCCAATTTCCATACTTTCTATTGTTTCTCTTTTTTCATAATTGTCTGTCTTTCTACCTCTTTTTATTCAATCCAAGTAAGACACAGTGAGTTTAATGAGTTTTGATTTTTCCCAGTTGGGAAGACCTGTCAATATTTCATAGGCAAGCAAAAAGAGGCACTAAAAGGGCCCTATTAAAATATTTCAGTCACTTCCGAAGATCCAAAGACAGGTTCTTTTTTTTTTTTTGCAAAGCTTTATTCTCTTTTTATGAATTCCTCTTTTTTGGCTGATTTGTCTTTTGTGATTACTCAAAGATCAAGCTGCTCGTACAATGTATGTGTGTCAGTTTTACCGATCTGGCAAGGTACCCTGTCGGTGTGCTCACAGCTGTCAATGCAATTAAGTTGTCAAAAATTTGCAGCTTGCCACCTGTTTGCAATGTAAACAAATGGTTGCTAGTATCAAACTATTTGTGAACAAAGGATTTTTAAAACATTTCGTAGCTAAAATAGCATCCTGAAGAAACGAAACTTACAAAATAGTTGAGGTTTCACTAGAGAGATGAAGATTTAATTTGAGTTGTGATTTTTGGCATAATAAATGAGTGGAGCAAAGTTTCTGAGTTGATCCACAGATATGCTTATCACATCATCATCTCCATGGATGTGGCTTCACTAAACAGAAAATACAACATTCACTTTGTATAATTAGACGTTTGCTGTTCTGAGAATACCTTCTTTCATCTATTTAGACTCACAAATGTGCCAGGGAAAAGCCCTCCCTCCAAATGCAGTGGGGGCGATATGAATTGCTCTAGAATAGTCAAGTGTATGAATTTTTACCTTATCTCTATGTTCTAAATCAAATTAGGTCTGATTTCTGGTCTTCACTAGCCAAAGTAGTGAGGTCAATTTTGCATATGTTTTGGGGAATTTGCCCCTCTTCTTAGGGTCGTCTAAAAATCCACGTTGGGTGGGGTCTTTGTCCTGTCCAGGCAATGGGGAGGGACCAATCTTGAGTCCGAAGCGCTGGGTTTCACCCGTTTCAGTCTTTTCTGCTATAGGACTTTGCTAGGACATCAGTCCTCCCTGTCTGCTGGACACCGATTGTTAGGGCAGGCTCAGAGACATAGTTCCAGTGGCTCTACTGAGCACTGCATCAGCCCTGCAGACCCTCGCTGTGGTCCCCAAGTCTTACCGCAGCCATGTCGTTGGGTGTTCCATGCAAGCAAACCATGGGCCTCCATCTCTCTCAGAACCTCCACCCTCCCCAAAACTCTTTCTCACTCTAGTCTTGGCAAAGTATCTCTTAAGTCTTAAGCTTCTCCTCTTTTTCCTTTATAGACTTCGATCCACCCCCCACCTCTAAACAACTTGAGGGGCTTTGTCTTCTAAATCTTGGCAACAAAAGCTGTTGCCACTGATCTACCCATCTCGCCCCCACCCATATGCACTTAAGTAACCTAGAATGGAGCAGGGCATCTGGTCTACCCCATTGGTATCAGAAATGTTGCTTATACCTAAAGGAGGTATGCTGTCATGCTTGAGCAGGGAGGATCGCTGGAGGCCAGGAGTTTGAGGCTGCAGTGAGCTATGATGACGCCACGGCACTCTAGCCCAAGCAACAGAGCAAGACTCTGTCTCCAAGAAAAGAAAAAAAGTGAGTTTGGCCCTCTCTTGATAGCTCTTTCTCTCTTTCTCTCTCACTCTCTCCTCTATTCTTGCACTCATACATACTCTTCCTTCTGAGTTTCATCATGGGGTGATGAAGCAAGAAGGCCCTCACCAGGTGCAGCCCCTCAACCTTGACTTCTCAGCCTCCACAACTGTAAGAAATGAATGCGTTTTTTATAAATCACCCAGTTTGGGGGTACTCTGTTATAGTAGCATAAAACGGACTTAAGACCACTAGATTGCTTAGCATTGTCTCTTAGGTTTTTGACTCTTGCCTCTGTTTTTATTTCCCCCCCTTCTTCACTATTTTATTCTCTCTTCAGTTTGGATAATTTTTTTACTGACCTATCTTGGAGTTCGCTTATTCTTTTATCTGCTCTGTTGATTTGTTATTAAGCTCATCCAATGAGTACTTCATTTTATATATTGTTATTTTGAGGGGTTTTTTAGTGTTTGCATTTTGTAGCTGAAATTCTCCATCTCTTTGCTCATTTTGCTCATCTTTTTATCTAATTCTTTAACATATTGGTAATAGAATATTTAAAAATTCTTGCCTGCTAATTCCAACACCGGAGTTATCTGTCAGTCTGCTTTTATGGATTTTTTTAAATTATGCATCATATTTTCCCACCTTTTCACATATCTTGTCATTTCTTATTTCAGATGTCGTGTGTATGTGTGTGTTTATAAATAATATTTACCCCTAAAAAAGAGAATTCCCTTTTTTCTATCAAGAAATTATGTTTGGTGGTGGGTGATCTCTTCAGTCTAATCAGTAATTGGTGTTGCCACTAGAGCTGATTTTAGCTCAGTTCACCTTTGGTGTTGAATATCTTGAGCATCATCGGGTCCTTTTGTCCAGCAGGGCTTTGAAATCCCAGCATCATGAAACTCTAGGATCTCTGTGCTTTCCAGCTTAGCCATCACTTTCTTGTCCCCTAGGAGTAAAGCAGGTAATTTAGACAAAGTCAGCCAGCTGGGGACTATCTGTGATCTGCCGCAGAGGGAGGCACAAACCAACTCTGTCCTATTGACTCCATGCAGGGGTTTGAGTCCTACTTGTCAGATTTTCTTTTTTGCTTTTCTAAAATAATTCTGAAATTCAAAACCTTATGTGAAATTTCCCAATATTTCACATTGGCAAATAATTCAAAACTCTTTTAAAGCATAGCTCAACTCTGGGAGGCCGAGGTGGGAGGATCGTTCAAGGTCAGGAGTTCGAAACCAACCTGAGCAAGAGCAAGACCCCGTGTCTACTAAAAATACAAAGAAATTAATTGGCCAACTAAAAATATATAGAAAAACTTAGCTGGGCATGGTGGTGTGTGCCTGTAGTCCCAGCTACTCGGGAGGCTGAGGCAGGAGGATCGCTTGAGCCCAGGAGTTTGAGGTTGCTGTGAGCGAGGCTGACGCCACGGCACTCTAGCCCGGGCACCACAGTGAGACTCTGCCTCAAAATACACAAATAAATAAATAATAAAGCATAGCTCAGGCCTAATAACGTATATCTGTTTCCTCAATTCAGTGCATGGACCACCAGTTCTCAATCTCCAACGTTAAATAATCTAACACTGAGATAATCATCCTCATGTTAGAGAAGAGGTTAAGGCCCCAAAAGTACTTAACCCAATTTAGTTCAGAAAGGACTTTCTAAAGCTAAGAAAAATGAATTCTTAGGCATTCATAAAATTTTAAATTTGGTTGACAGTTTACATCCTTTCCATCAGATTTACAAAAGTTAGAAAACATAAAAATGGTTCATACAGTAGGATGTGGCATGGTACATTTGTTTTAGAGGGGAGCTATGGGTAAGTGTAGATGTTTCCACTGTGAAGACAGGTATATTAGTAGTACCTCCGGATAGCTAAGGAAATAAACAAATAAAACAATTCAAACATGCAACCTCTAATGTTTTTATCCTACAACCATATACTAATTTTACCCTGTATTCTTGGAGAAACACAACGATTTTCCCCTACAACTTCCTCCTGTGGCCATGGGATCTGCCAGAGAATACAGCTATGAGTATGTATTCCAGGAAAAATGTGTTGTATTTTAAATTCACCGAGTTTTTTTTTTATCTCTTCACACCAAAGTCTTATGTGCTATTTATAGAGACCTATTGTTTCGGCTGCCTACCTCGTTGAAATGACAAAGAAAGGACAATTGACATGTCTTGCTGAAAACTGAATTCAATCATTTTAATATTCCTGCTTCCCTAGACAAAGTTTCTCTAAATAAACATAATCCTGGGGGTTGCGGGGCTGTATTTTGTAATTAAAGCCTAAAATTCACACCTCGTCTTATATTCCTCATCACATGCGTACCTGTACCCATCTCTCTCTCCCTCCCACGTGCAGAGAGCCACAATTCTGCAACTGACTGACATGAATACTTGATCATGTATTTCTTTCTTTCTTTCTTTCTTCAGGATCTGGAAGAAAAACTGGCTAGAAGCCAATGACCATTAAGAACTCATTTCTTGCCAAGTAGCTACTGTTATTTGTTCAAAACATATTCATAGAGTTGTGGAAAGCAGTTTAGCCATTCTCTGTACCTGCACAGCACTTCAGACCTTCTTCCTCTCCACACCTCTCACCATCTCCTTCTAGACCCCTCCTGTGCACCCCAGCACACATGAATTTTCCCCTTCTCTGGATCTCTTTAGCAATCATTACAAATCTCTCTTTCGGTTCCTAGCAAATACCTGTTTGGGACTGATTTTTCCACTTTTTTCATGTGTTAGTTCCCAACTGGATCATACATTCTTGGAGGCAGGGACTGTGTTGTTTTACTTACTCATTCCATAGCGACTGAGTATCTGTGGAATGTTTTTGGCTCTGTGCTGGGCCAGACTGGTTTGTGGCTCGCTCCCTGCTTTTAACCTGCTCACCATTTTAGTGTGGATGTAGACACAAAAGCAAATCATTAGAATTCAACACGATAATGGCTTTAGAAGAGCCCTGGAGAGGGAATGGCTGACTTTTCCTAGGGCGACAGAAAGGGGTTTATACGTCTTGATATTTCCATGTTGACCAATGACACACTGAACATCCCTGAAGTTCCTTGTAGGTGATAATTTATAATTTTCACAATTGACTTTTCTGTTCTCCCTAAGAAGCCATTAGTCTTTTCATGCATTTGCCTGCAGTATTCACAGGTATAAGTTTTTAAAACCACCAATTGTTAGAAAAAAATAGTCAGGCCTTAATGAATTACAATGATGACTCTCACAATTCAAATTTACAATGTGGACATATGTACCCTAGCCTTGAAGATGGAGTTCCACGAGGCAGGAAAATGCTGGGGTACAGGGTCTGCTTCCCAAAGCCTGTATGATCGAAGGGGGAGAGGTGATTTGCAGGGTAACACAGGTGGCAGTATTCAGGTGACTCTTGGCACTGAAGAGAAAAATAGTAAAAATTTGAAAGAGTATGTATGTTAGTTTTTTCTTTTCTTTTTTTTTTTTTTTGAGACAGTGTCTCACTCTGTTGCCTGAGCTAGAGTGTCGTGGCGTTAGCCTAGCTCACAGCAACCTCAAACTCCTGTGCTCAACGATCCTCCTGCCTCAGCCTCCCGAGTAGCTGGGACTACAGGCATGTGCCACCATGCTCGGCTCATTTTTTATATATATTTTTAGTTGTCCAGCTAATTTCCTTCTATTCTCAATAGAGACATAGTTTTGCTCTTGCTCAGGCTGGTCTCGAACTCCTGACCTCGAGCCATCCTCCCGCCTCGGCCTCCCAGAGTGCTAGGATTACAGGCGTGAGCCACCGCGCGCCCCGGCCGAGTGTGTCGTTTTTGATGGAGGTGTGTCTTAGTGTATTGCTCCTGCTACAATAAAATGCCAAAGATTGGGTAATTTATAAATATTAGGAATTTATTTTTCACAGGTTGAGAAATCCAAGATCAAGGCACAGGCAGATTTGGGGCCTGGTGAGGGGTCTCTCTCCCTTTCCAAGGTTGCTCCCTGTGGCTGCAGCCTCCAGCGGGGCTGAATGCCATGTGCTCGCATGGCCAAAGAGATGGGAGGGCAAAAGAGAAGGGTACTCTCTTCAATCGCTTATTAGAACATTAATCCCGCTCATAAGAGTGGAACTCTCATGACTTAATCCCTTCCCCAAAGGCCCTACGTTTCAATATGGTCACAATGGGGGGTAGGTTCCAACGTATGAATTTTGGAGGGACTTAAGCATTCAGACCATAGTAGGGTGGAAACCTGATAAATAGTTATTTTTACTTCTCTTCCCTCCTCGTGAGGTTCACAGCCCAAAGCCTGTTGGATACAACTGATTTCCTGGGATAAAGAAGGAAAAACCCTCTCTTGCCCCTGAGGACCTTTGCCTAGAATTCAGCTAATTAGTGGTGGCTCACACCTGTCATCCTAGCACTCTGGGAGGCCAAGGCGGGTGGATCACTCAAGGTCAGGAGTTCGAAACCAGCCTGAGCAAGAGCAAGACCCCATCTCTACTAAAAATAGAAAGAAATTAATTGGACAACTAAAAATATATAGGAAAAATGAGCCGGGCATGGTGGTGCATGCCTGTAGTCCCAGCTACTCGGGAGGCTGAGGCAGGAGGATCGCTTAAGCCCAGGAGTTGGAGGTTGCTGTGAGCGAGGCTGACGCCACGGCACTCTAGCTCAGGCAACAGAGTGAGACTCTGTCTCAAAAAAAAAAAAAAAAAAAAAAATTCAGCTAATTAGGAAAGGGGAAAAAGTAGTGTTAAAAATCTGCCCCTGCTGGAATGCCACCCATTTCCTTCTGCTGTGTCTATAACGTTCCTCACCTTTAAATTCCATTAAATGTGAGACCATTTATTCCTTCCTTCCTTCGTTCAGCAATGACTTGTTGAAGGTCTACTGTCCGCTAGGGGCTCAGAGGAAACCAGTGTCTCAGTCTGTCCGTGCTTCTGTAACAAAAGTACCCAAGACTGAGCAAGGTCCAAGATCAAGGTTCTGACAAGGTCAATCAATGTCTGGTGAGAGCTGCTCTCTGCTTCAAGGCGCGGAGCCTTGTTGCTGTGTCCTCCAGAGGGAGGGAACACGGTGTCCTTGCACGAGGGAAGCGCAAGAAAGGGACTCTGGAACTCACCTGATCACCTTCTAAAAGCCCCACCTCTGAATACCATCGCCTTGGGGGTTCTGCTCCAACGAGAATTTTGGAGGGACTCATGCATTCAAACCACAGCAATCACGCAGATGGCGTTTGCATTTTTGGAGCTGGCAATCTAGTGGAGGACACAGACAAAAGAAAGTTACGAACAAGAATAAATGAGAAACCGTGATAAGTTTTATGAAGGAGGCAGAGATGCCAGCAATAGAGAGAAACGATGTAGGACCCTCTCTGTGTGTGCTCAGAGAAGTGTCTCCCAAAGAGGTGACATTTAAATTGGCAGAAAGACGAAGAGGAGCCAGGCACCTCAGAGCAGAGGAACTGTCCCGGAAGAAAGGACAGTGTGTGCGAGGGTCCCAGGGTGGGGAGACAGGTGGATGAGGGGGGCCAGAGAGCACAGACCCCATCTAAAGGGCAGGAATATGACATGGGAGTTATAGAGTCCAGACTCAGGAATCGGATTGCCTGGGTTCGAGTCCCAATTCTATCTCTTACTAATACCGTGATCTCATGGAAGTTTTGAGTTCCATGCCTCAGTTTCCTCATCTATAAAATGGGGGTTAAACATAATCATTGTCTCACAGGGTTTCAAGAGAAGCCATAAACCCAGATTTTCGCATGAATTCCCCCAGTTTTTAAATTTGGGTCACTAATTTAAAAAGAACTTAAAAAAACAAAAAAAAGACCAAGTAAGTTAAGCCCTTTTGTGAACTCATTATGACTCAGGGTCACCAGTTTGCAGTCTGATATTTGAGGTCTTACAGGGCCACGCCACATAGTTTGGGTTTTCTTTCCACTGGAGGGTTGTGGGACTTCTAAGGTGACTTCCTGACCTAGGTCTTAAAAATGATGTGACTTCGGACTAGAAAATGGATTAGACAGGGCATAAGGAAGCAGTAGGACCCATTAGGACTTGGCTGTAGTTTCTGCAATGACCCCAGAATGTTTTAACGACACAGCTCAGCTGTTCAGCTACTTCCTTTTCCAGCCCACCCACCAAAACTCCCATTAGTCCAGAGTCAGTTTAAGACTTTCCTCGGTCTTCATCCACTTACTTATGGGAGCCCCTCCCACGTTATCTATGTATTCGCTCATTCACTCACTCATTTAGCAGATACTTATTTAGTATTCACATTTACTTCTTTTTTTTTTTTTTGAGACAGAGTCTCACTCTGTTCCCTGGGCTAGAGTGCCGTGGCGTCAGCCTAGCTCACAGCAACCTCAGACTCCTGGACTCAGGTGATCCTCCTGCCTCAGCCTCCTGAGTAGCTGGGACTACAGGCATGCGCCACCACGCTCGGCTAATTTTTTCTATATATTTTTAGTTGTCCGATTAATTTCTTTCTATTTTTTTAGTAGAGATGGGGTCTCGCTCTGGTTTCGAACTCCTGACCTTGAGCGATCCGCCCACCTCGGCCTCCCAGAGTGCTAGGATTACAGGTGTGAGCCACCACGCCCGGCCCACATTTACTTCTCATGGTCTTCTAGCAGCAGGTACTATTACTATCCCGTTTCACAGATCTCTCGTCCAAGGTCTCACTTCTAGAACAAGGAAGAGTTTTTATCCAGACAGTCTGGCTCCAGAATCTGATTGGAGCTTGTTCCTCACCATCCTTTGCTGCCACAATATCATGCATTAAATAACAAATACACATCACAGTTTGCTCAGAGTGGGGCTGACTGGGTGGGGTGCCATCCCTGAGCCAGTCACCGTGGCTGGAGGAAGGGATTGGCTGCCTGGGTCTTAGTGAAAGGTCAACACACGAAGCTGAGAATGTGGCTGACCCCACTCATCTTGGTTGCAGGTGGCTGAGGGTGGGAGGGAGGGGGTTAGAATTTCCCAAGAGGAAGGAAGAGCACTATTACTCTAAGGAGGGTGAAGGAACGCTGGCTAGACTAGGTGAACCGACACCCACAGTGCCCCACCACATGAACCTCTTCATTCAGAATAGTAAGGGAGGCTGGGCTGGCAGAGAGGACCATGACTTCCATCAGGTTTTGGTTGGATACTTGACCAACCCAGGATTGTCTTCTTTTAAGGACTGACTGGACCGAATCCTAAATATGCTCTTCACTTCTCTGCTTATCTTGGCCGTATCACAAGTTACAATTCTTTTTTCTTTTTGTTTTTTTGAGTCAAAGTCTCACTTTGTTGCCCGGACTAGAGTGCCATGGTGTCAGCCTAGCTCACAACAACCTCAAACTCCTGGGCTCAAGCGATCCTCCTGCCTCAGCCTCCCAAGTAGCTGGGACTATAGGCATATGGCACCATACCCAGCTAATTTTTTCTATATATTTTTAGTTGGCCAATTAATTTCTTTCTATTTTTAGTAGAGACGGGGTCTTGCTCTTGCTCAGGCTGGTCTTGAACTCCTGACCTTGAGCGATCCTCCGGCCTCGGCCTCCCAGAGTGCTAGGATTACAGATGTGAGCCACCGTGCCCGGCCACAAGTTAAAATTCTTACAAATCCTTGGAAAAGCTACTCCTTACGATATGTGCACAGAGTTTTAGTACATTATTGTTTAAGTGTTGAAAAGGGTTTCTTTTTTCATCCCTCATTTTGGCTTTTCATGGTGTGCAATTTTGCTACATTTATGATCATTATGTACTTTGTTTGGGGAGAAAGCATTTTGTCATAAAAGCTCTTTATACAACTAGAGGAACGATCAGCTTCACGGTCAGTATCCCAGCACAACCTAGTTTTTTTTCTCCCCTGAAAGTATTTAAAATAAGTTGCAAAACTCATATGTATAGTGATTGAAAATAGAAACTGAAAACAACTTGATTCTCCTAATCAAGAAATAATTTGTGCATGACAATATTAGAGTATTATTAAAAAAAGACTGCATGTACTTTTCTCCCTTTCACAAAGTTACCATTTAAATCTAGCTTTATTTGTTATATGATAATGCAGAGCTTGTGTGTAACGTAAGACATAACAGGAAGACATTTCTTATGAATAGGAAAAATGAATTTTTTCTTAATTTAAAGGAAACTGTATTTAAAATATAATTTTTGGAAAATATAATAAAGCCAAATATAAATATTGTGAACAGATGTTTCTTAAGAATCTTCTGAAATGAATAGTCACTATCTGGAATCATTTACAATGAGAAGAAGGTAAGCACGCACCTGTTCCTTTCTTTAACAAGATGTAATCTCTGCACCAAATTATAAACAAGTGTGGCAGTTTCCATAAAAACGTAATATTCGATTTGCCAAACCGTTTAGAAAAACATTGGTAAGAATGCTGATGGTTTAGAAAGTGTGCTTCTAAAAGGCTTAGTCTGTTTTCACATTTCTTCACTTCCTTGTAATTTTTTAAAGATAAACCTCTTTAGAGTGGATGCATGTTTTACGCTTTTAAAAACATGCACAAAACCTCAACGTACACCGCCACTGCTGGCTGTCACCTCCATTCATCATCACCCGAGGTGTCCATTTGCCCATTACCACATTTCAGATACTACACAATATACACTGAACCCATTTAACTCCCTGCAGCCTGGGTAGATTGATCGCATTAGTGACTCTTGTTAATGGCCTTCTTATATTCATGTCCTTTGCAATATGGTACTGCGACAACTTGCGCCAATAGGTGGGGTCTTTTTCCACATCCTTCGCATCTGGGCTGAACTTGTGACTTGCTTTGGCCAAGAGGATGGCAGGGGGGGTTCCAAGCCTAGATCTCAAGAGGCTTCACACTCTTGCGTTCTCTCTCTCTTCGCACTCTTGCATTTCCAGAGCTGTGTAAATAAGCCTGGACTAGCCTTCTGGAAGAGGAGAAGGGACATAGAGGAGAGCCCAGTTATCCCTGGGAAGGCCATTGTAGCGCTGCTTGCGGCCAACCGACTCCATGTCATGTGAGAGAGCCGGCCACGACAAGTAGAGCTGCCTATGTCACAGGTCCTTACCCTTTCATCGACACCAGGAGGCTTTTGATTTCTCCATGATTGACCGGGGTTGATGCTAAAGTGGCTAAAAGATTTGGGGGGACTTCTGGCGACTGTTCTTGAACTCCAGGGAGGCAGGCACAATTGCAGGGATATAGTTTAAAAGAGAAGATGCTGGGATTTATAGGTAGATCTTAATATGCAGATTGGAAGCTCTAAATAAACCAAATAGAAAAAACACAGAGTGGGTATAGGAACATGGTTAGCTTATTAAGGAGGATAATCTATTTTTAATAATGTCAGCATGTTTTTGAGTATAATTACAAATGAGGCTTATCTCTTTGGCGAAAACTCCTCCTTCTTACAAGTCAATCCTTCTTGTTCACTGGTTACTTCAACATGCTATATGTTCTTTTAAAAATATTTAATTTTGCTGGGTGACGTGGCTCACACTTGTAATCCAAGGCGGGAGGGTCACTTGAGGCCAGGAGTTTGCGATCACCCTGGGCAACATAGTGAGACACCAACTCTCCAAAAAAATTGCAAAAATTTAACTAATTCACCTATACAATTAATTCTACTTATTTGCTGGCGAATGAATCTTTTTTTTTTTTTGAGACTGAGTCTCACTCTGTTGCCCGGGCTGGAGTGCCGTGGCATCAGCCTAGCTCACAGCAACCTCAAACTCCTGGGCTCAAGCGATCCTCCTGCCTCAGCCTCCCAAGTAGCTGGGACTACAGGCATGCACCACCATGCCCGGCTAATTTTTTCTTATATATTTTTAGTTGGCCGATTAATTTCTTTCTATTTATAGTAGAGATGGGGTCTTGCTCTTGCTCAGGCTGGTCTCGAACTCCTGACCTTGAGCGATCCTCCCGCCTCGGCCTCCCAGAGTGCTAGGATTACAGGCGTGAGCCACCGCGCCCGGCCAATATCTTTTAAGCACAACTACAATCACACTTCCTCACTCAAAAACCTTCAGTGCTTCTGCAGTGCGTTAAAAACAAACATCTCCTTCTGGCATCTCCCAGCTCATGTGCCCTGCCATTGTCCTTAAGGCTTCTTGCGACCTCCCTCCCGTGCTGTTAAGTCAGGAGATATTTTTCACTCTTTTTCTTATTTGACAATTCATTTGTATTTAAATCGAGGGTTGCTGTCTCCTAAGACGTTCTTTTGCCTGGTTTCTGTAATGCGACACTCCGATCCTTCTCCTCTACTCAGTCATTAAATGTTGAAGTTTTTCAGGGTTGTTTTCTAGAGCTGGTGATCTTCTCAGTTCACGCGCATTTGTTGGGCATCTCATCTACTCCCATGATTTAAAATTCCTTTAAAATGCCAATGACTCCCAAACGCAAGCCTCCAGGTGAGACTTCTCTAAATTTCCAATCACAACATCCACTTGCCCAGGGGATATCCTCATCTCAGACTTGTCACCTTATCCTCCAGGGTCTCCTAGGTACCACCACCTACCTACACAGGTGCTCAAGCCAGAAATTTGGAACTTACGCTTGGTTCTTCCATCTCGCTAATCCTTCAAATCCAATCAAACACCAAATCCTCTCAATTCTAACTGCTAAACATCTCTTGACTTTGCCACTTCTCACTGTCCTCTATTGTCACTCTTCAGTACCAGCCCAAATCACCTGTCCCCTGGACAATTCAATAGTCTCTCAACTGGCTTCCCGACTTCCACACTGGCCTCCTTTTTTTCCTCTCTCCACCTGAATATTATCTTTTAAAAATACGAAATGTGGGCCATGCTCGGTGGCTCATGCCTATAATCCTAGCACATTGGGAGGCACAGGTGGGAGGATCACTTGAGGCCAGGAGTTTGAGACCAGCCTGGGCAACATAGCAAGACCCCAGTCTCTACAAAAAACAAACAAACAAAAAATAAACCAGGCATGGTGGCACACGCTTGTAGTCCCAGCTACTGGAGAGGGTGAGGCAGGAGGATCGCCTGAGCCCAGGAGTTTGAGGTTACAGTGAGCTATGATGACGACACGGCACTCCAGCAGCCTGGGTGACAGATCGAGACTTTAGGACCCCATCTCTACAAAAAATAAGAAAAAAAAAAAAAACCACAAAAATTATTTCTCTTTCTTTTTAAAAATTTCATGTTTACATATACATGAAGAATTGAAAAACAATTAAAAAGAAAGATAAGTGTTTTGCATAAAATAAATTCCCTAAAATATATTCCTAGCTTGTAAAATAAAGATGTGTATACAGATGCCCCTTTTAAAAGAATATTTTAAACCCATTATTTAAATAAGTCTCTTACAAGGCAATAAATTCGGGAAAGCAAAGAAGTAAAAACTCTCAAATCTCTTAAATATTTCTATTTTTGTACCTATTTGTCATAGTAGACGGAATTGCTGATAAAAAAAAGTTAGATATTGTAGGTGAGGCAAACAGGCAGTTGATAAGTGCAATCTTACAAGTTAAAAATTTGAATTATAAACATTGAATTAATTTTTCTTACATGTGGTTTCTTTTGATAAGATCCTTTTAAATGCAGTCAATTTTAGTTTGGTGCACTTAAAAATAAAATTTATGCCATTGATCAAAAGGAAATGTGGGCTGATCGTTAGCTCAGCCTTTGTATTTGGGGTTAATGAGTCAGAACCTTCTAGCGCCTAAGCTTTTCTCAGGTGGTAAATGAAGATTTTTGGAAACCTTTATTAACTTTTTCTATCCACACAAGAAGCTACAGTTTGAAAGCTTTGCTAAGCAGAGAAGAAGGGAGGGCCCGGAACTCGAACCGATTTCATTGTTCAATTCACTCAGTAAACAATCATTCCTCACGTCAATCAGTTATCAGAGCTTTAGGATATAATTTAACTACAGATAATTAGTTATTGAAAAATTAGGACATAATAACTGCATTTAAGGCCAAAAATATACTAAACACAATTGTAGGTATTTTGTGATCTTAATGATAATAATTGATAGTATTCATAGCGTTATGCTAAGTGCTCTGCATACACTATCTTGTTTAATCTTCCGAACAATCTGATGTGATAGGTACTATTATTCTCTAGTTCTTCATACAGTGGGGGCAGGTGAGGCTCAGAGAGGTTAAGTACTTAAGTACAGTCACCCAGCTAGGGGGAGCTAGAATTACGAGCCATGCTTTCTGACTCCAAAGCCAGTAGATTTAGCCACAATGGTGGACTACTAGTCTTCAGATTACAGATTTGAATGTTTCTGTCCTGGTAAGGTGTGGAAATGATAGTACCAATTTCTGATTATGCAATAATGAAAAACTTAATTGATGCCTTATTTAATTTTTCTATTTCCCATAGGAAATATCTTTGTTCACCAAAAAAAAAAAAAGAAAAAGAAAAAGAGGTTTAGCAATAAAAAAAAAAAAGTTTCTTTCTTCCAGGAAACGAGAAGACTTCTCTTATCTCAGGACAATTGGTGCCTATCGGTATCAATTTGATTTCCCAATGCTTGCTTTAGAATAATTTAAATTCCCTGTATGTAGATAAGCCCCGCCCATGGCCCTATCGCTCACAGTGTGGAACATTCTAGAAGGCAGGACATCTGGATGCTGGGAAGGACCCAGCAGGGATCTGCCTTGGGGACGTGGAACTAGACAGAACTTTAAGTTTGGGAAAATTTTCCAGAAAATATATTCAGCTTAAGCAGAGAATTGGGACGCCTAGAGTCCAGTTCACTGCAACAGTTATTAAGTACAAGTGGAGCATCCCTAACCTGAACATCTGAAATTCAAAATGCTCCAAAATATGACATTCTTTGGGAGCCGACATAACATCACAGGTGGAAAATCCCACATCCGACCTCATGCGACAGGTCACATATATCACTAAAGATATTATGTAAAATTATTATTTTATTTATTTATTTTTTTGAGACAGAGTCTCACTCTGTCATCCGGGCTAGAGTGCCGTGGTGTCAGCCCAGCTCGCAGCAACCTCCAACTCCTGGGCTCAAGCGATCCTCCTGCCTCAGCCTCCCGAGTAGCTGGGACTACAGGCACGTGCCACCACACCCAACCAATTTTTTCTATGTATTTTTAGTTGGCCAATTTCTTTCTATTAATTTCTTTCTATTTTTAGTAGAGACAGCGTCTCGATCTTGTTCAGGCTGGTTTCGAACTCCTGACCTTGAGCGATCCTCCCGCCTCAGCCTCCCAGAGTGCTAGGATTACAGGCGTGAGCCACCTTGCTTGGCCTTATGTAAAATTATTATACCTTCAGGCTATAAGGTGTAAAAGGTGTGTGTGAAACGTAAATGAATGTTGTGTTTAGACTTCTGTCCCACCCCCAAGACATCTCATTATGCATATGTGTATCTCATTATTTATATTCCAAACTCTGAAAAAATCCAAAATCCGAGACACTTGTGGTCCCGAGCATTTAGGATGAGGGATACTCCATCTGTCCCCGTCACATGTCAGGCACGTGTGCCTGATGCACCCCACTTTTATCTGGTTTTCCATCTTCCTGCTGCCTGGCTCTACCTCCAGGCTCCTGAGTTGGTTGGAGTCCAGGGCTCTACAGAAACGTCTCGCTTTTTTCCTGTCTATACCCAGAGACACATCACCAGGCTCCTGTTGGCAGTAAAAAGAGAAGACAGGAAGGTCTCTAAGTCCAACTCTGGGTAGCAGGGTCATTAAATGGGTCTACATTGCTCCACCCAGCCTCGGCTCCACCCGGCGTACTATCAGCAAGGATTATGCCGCAGGACAGAAGTGCGTGGTCAGGGTAGTGAAGGAAGAGATATTACAGGCTGCAGAAGCCCAGACAGAATTAGTGAGTGCTTGGAAATGCACAACCTGCCAGTACTTTAGCTATATAACTACTAGACCAAACAAGGTGGTACCATTGCATTTTACAGATGAGGAAACTGAGGCCCAGAGAGGTTGCGACAACAATAGCCACAATGTTGCAGAACTTTCATCCAACACTGTCTACCCAGCCCTCGGGGTGAAGGCAGGCACGGAGGCCAGAATCCAGGACTCACTGCCTGTTAGGGGTCCCAGGACTAGACAGCTCCAAACCAGCACCCTTAGGGCTGTGACAAGCATGGGACATTGCCCTCTGCCTTCCAGAAGAGTATGGTCTCACCTCCTCTGAGACTTCAAGTCCAACAGTTACTGCATTTCGCAATCTTTTCTCCTTATTCATCAACAGTCTGAAGTTTTCTCTATCTAGAAAAAAAAAAAAAACAATCAAAAACCTTTCCTTGGCTGGGCGCGGTGGCTCACGCCTGTAATCCTAGCACTCTGGGAGACTGAGGCGGGCGGATCGTTTGAGCAAAGGAGTTGGAGACCAGCCTGAGCAAGAGTGAGATCCCTGTCTCTACTAAAAATAGAAAGATATTAGCCAAATAACTAAAAATAGAAAAAATTAGCCAGGCATGGTGGCGCATGCCTGTAGTCCCAGCTACCTGGGAGGCTGGGGCAGGAGGATCGCTTGAGCCCAGGAGTTTGAGGTTGCTGTGAGCTAGGCTGACGCCACGGCACTCTAGCCTGGGCAACAGAGTGAGACTCTGTTTCAAAAAAAAAAAAATTATAACAAATTTAGCTGTAGATCTAATTGGCTTTTATTTGCAATATATGAATCAGAGTAGCCTACATCTCATAATATAGAATGAAAGATCCCACTGGGCAATAGTATTACTAGAACAGTTGGTTTTATAATGTGGGAAGGACACAGAATAGAAAAAAAAAAAGCTGATTTGTTAGCATCGAGTGATTTCATGTTACTTTTTTGTAAGGGTTAAAGCAGAGGAGATTTCCTTATCATGCAAGCTGAAACTGGCCTGTTTGGGGATTTCGCTATTATAATATTATCTCTCTCTTCTGGTTTCTTGGGAGGTCAGATAAACAGCTTAGTTTTGGCTTGGTGATGTGGAATTTCAGCATGAGTAATTGAGTTTTCATCTGGTCTGCTGGGCCTAGTGGAGGAGCCCAGCTGAACCAATGGCCTCGTAGTAAATTTTATTTAACACTGATGATGTTGATTTTGATCACATGATTACTCTGGTGTCTGCCGTTTTCCACTCTAAAGATGCTGTCTTCTCCTCTATAACTAATGACTACGTGCATGTCCCATTCCCCTTCGAACTCTCAATTTATTCATTTTTTAATATCCATCTGCATGGGCTCATGATTCCTAGTTTACTAAATAGGTTATTGGCAGGATGCGGTGGCTCACGCCTGTGATCCCAGCACTTTGGGAGGCTGAGGCAGGAGGATCGCTTGAGCTCAGGAGTTCGAGCCCAGCCTGAGTGAGAGCAAGACCCCTGTCTCTACTAAAAATAGAAAAATTAGTCGGGCATCATGGCACCTAACTGTAGTCCTAGATACTAGGGAGGCTGAGGGAGGAGGATCGCTTGAGCCCAGGAGTTTGAGGCTGCAGTGAGCTATAATGACACCATGGCACTCTACCCAGGGCGACAGAGTGAGGATCTGTTTCAAAAAAAAGGAAATTGAACCCCTCTCCTCACTCCCCACCTTTAAAAAAAAGGCAAAGGCAAATATTAAGATTTAACAAAGCTTGTGTAGTGGCTATGAGAGATTTTCTAAAAATAGCATCC
>CAUYPO010052993.1:0-10734 GCA_963574435.1 Cheirogaleus major
CTAAAGGGCCTTAGAGGTCTATACTTTTGCAGCAAAGATTATGTAAATAATATGTCTTCAACACATGTAAACTTCTAATTTATAGAGAGCTACTTTTGTGATTAACCACTTCAGTACGAGCGTCGACCATAGTCGACAGCCGCAGATAAACGCACACAGCCGAGCGTCGACTTTAGCCGACAGCCAAAAGCTTTTACTTTTACAGCTTTTATCTCTGCAGTTGCAGTGTGTACGTTCAGCTAGTAAGTTACTACAAATCTGTGACCTTTTAACAAGTCCTTAGTAGGAGTTGTTATAGTTATTTTCCTAAAGCTGCCTGTAAAGTCAAACACGCTTTCAATGCTGTAAAGCTTTCCTCATCACACAAGAGCAAAACGGATTCGTCATCAATGCACAGCACAAACTATCGTGGGGACTGTGAGTGCTGGCTGTGGGCAAACTTTCGTGGCCGGTGAGCGCCGTACCGAAGTGGTTAATGAAATAAAATGGAGCATCGTACTTAAAAACATTAACTTTGGAGGGAGAAGATGTGGGGAAAATTCCAGTTCTACCTTTTGCCAGTGCTGACCATCATCAAACCATGTAACTTTAAAAGCATAAGTTTCAGCATCTGGCACATAGAGGTACTTATTTCTCAGTAGAAATGTTCTGAGGTTTAACTGAAATAGTGTATATTTTCCACTAGCTATATAGTAAGCACCTACTGCATGTTGAATTATAATATTACAGATATTTAAAGTAGTATAACATCTTGTGCTCACTTCAGCAGCATGTATACTAAAATTGGAATGATACAGAAAATACTAGCCTTGACCCCGTGCAAGGATGACATGCAAATTTTTGAAATGTTCCATATTTTTAAAAGACATTTTATAAAAAATACACTTGCAGTCAAATGCTTATAGAGCCCAATTCACAATTGCAAAGATTTGGAAACAACTCAATACATGAGTGGATCAATAAATTGTGGTATATGTATACCATGAAGTATTACTCAGCCATAAAAAATGGTGAACTAATGCCTTTTGTAACAACCTAGATGGAACTGTACACCATTCTTTTAAGTGAAGTATCACAAGAATGGAAAAACAAAAACTACATGTACTCACAACTAAATTTAAATGTATAGATCAACACTCATGTGCATATATGACAGTAAAATTCAATGGAAATCAAGCAGGTGGGAGGAGGAAGATAATGGGTACAATATACATTATATGGGTGATAGATGCACTTATAACTACTACACAAAAGCAATTTATATAAACATTTGTATATTGTAATATTCTGAAGTAAAAGAAATAGAATAAGATTATCTTCTAAAAGGACCAATAACTCACATATGAAGGAATACATTAAAGCTGTGGTCCCCAACCCAATGCTGGTCTGTGGCCTATTAGGAACTGGGCTGCTCAGCAGGAGGTAAGCAGCAAGCAAGCAAGTGAAGCTTCATCTGTATTTACAGCCACTCCCCATCACTCACATAACTGCACAAGCTCCACCTGCTGTCAGATCAGTGGTGGCATTAGATTCTCATAGGAGAGTGAACCCTACTGTAAGCTGTGCGAGAGATCTAGGCTGCACACTCCTATGATCATCTAATGCCCAATGATCTGAAGAGGAGCTGAGGCGGTGATCCTAGCACTAGGTAGCGGCTGCAAATACAGATTATCATTAGCAGAGAGGTTTGACAGCACAATAAATATAATGTGCTTGAATCATCCTCAAATCATCCCCTACCTGTCCATGGAAAAATTGTCTTCCATGAAACTCATTCCTGGTGCCAAAAAGGTTGGGGACCACTGCATTAAAGAACAAAGCCTGAATGATATTTATTCGAGTATTGACAGATTCATTTGATGTGAGATGTAAAAGAAATAAGACATAAAACTAATAGGTAAACTGGTGTTAAGAAAGGAATTCTATTTAATTAAACACTCATTCATAATTGAAGAGATTAAAGATGATCTTTTATATGATTAAAAATTTATATTTTAAACTGACAGCCAGCATTTTACCTAATCACAAAATATAGTGCCATTCTCATACATGTAGAAAGAGGATAAAAAGTTCATCTACATCACTGCTTATAATATTACCTAGAAAAATTAGCCAAAGTAATAATACCTGATAGAGAAAAATAAACTATTAGTTTTGAAGAAATGGGAGATAAGAAAATCACAAGGCCACACACAGACTCAAAGTGAAAGGATGGAAAAAATATTACACAAAAATGAAAATCAAAAGAAAGCAGGAGTAGATATTATCATGTCAGATAAAAATTGACTTTAACTGAACAAAGGTAAAGACAAAGAGGGTCATTGTACAATGGCAAAGGGAGTTATCCAACAAGAAGTCATAACAATCCTAAATATATATGCACTCGACACAGGAGCTCACAGATACATAAAATAGATTTTACTAGTACTAAGCAAACAAACAGCACCATAATAATTGCTGGGGACCTCAACAACCCACTCAGAGCATGACAAATCTAATTAATCTCCCCTTTCCCATCAGATGCTTCCTTTAGCCTTTTTTCCCTACCATGTTCTGGGCCACAGGGTGCTGACTATTATGGGATGCATCATCCCCCATATCCTAACTCCTACATCCCCAATTTGGCCTTGGCCAATGGAGGCAGAAGTAGAAGATTGATGAGCTAGAGAGAGAGAGAGAGAGAATGAGAATGAGAATTTTTCCCTTCTTCTCCTTGTTGTAAGGATGCTAGGCTGTCATTTGAACAGGGGTTGCTTTTCTTCACCTAGAGGAAACTCCCACCCTGTTGCTGTCTCCATTTTCCTCTGTCTCATTGCTCCTGTGGGTAGACAAGTAGAGATATCCAGAGATTGCCAGCACCATGGTGCTTCACCATTCTTTGTTGGATCTTTTAATCCTACCTTCATGTCTATAAATAGACATTGCATTAAGCCTTCATTAGACTCTCTTGAATTAACATTTTGGGTATATCCTGCTGACTAGTACAGGTGTTGTTTCAGAATCTTCCATATTCCAATGTGAATTTCAGATACCGTGAGAGGAGGTTTTCCACTTATTAAGTTGCTATTTGGTAAACTGAATTTTTAATGAAAGTTCATTAAGGGCCAAACTTATTCCCACTATAAGGAAACAGGTTTAATATTTGTTGAAGTAGCCGATTAACTCACCCAGACTATTTCATATTCATTTTCATTACAATTTCATCTACAATACATATAGAGCATAACTTCTGCTGAGTTTTAAGTTTTCTCTATTTCAAACAGATATGTGTAGTGTTGAAACCACTGTGAGCAAATTAGTTATTAAAACACTAACTAATTCAATTAGTGTTTTCTAGTAAATAGAGAAGGAAAATGACAAGATACTTGTCACTTGATGGTATAAGTAGAATCTCTAAAAATTGAAAAAGGTATAATGTCAAGTACTGTTCAATTTTTTTTAACTAACAACAATAATATCCTAAGTGATTTATATATAGTGACTCATTTTAGTGTCTTAAAAACTATATGAATTCTATTATTCCTCTTTTAGGCAAGGACTTGGTCACAGAAAGATTAAGTAACGAGCCCCAAATCACATAGTATATGGCTAGGCTGGAAATACAACAAGAGTTAAAAGTAATTAAAAGTAATTAAATTGGCCTTTGCAGGTAACCTTTCCTTTACCTCTTTTAATAAAATTAATTTTATTTTAAATAAAATTTCCAGAGATATTAAGAAATTGAACTTGTAAGTAAAAATGAAATTTTTATGACTTATACAGATACATTTTACTTTTACTCACTTAAAATTTAATTTAAGTAGTTTTTACCAGGATATTATTTTAAGTTGCTCTTTTATTATTTTATGAGTGCAGAAAAATAATTACCAATGTAACTATACCACAATTTAAGATAGACGAAGAAACAAAGGAAAAGAATTACATGACAGCTAGGAAATAGGTACATTACTGCCATTCCTGGCTCACCCTTTCTCCATTGCTATTTTTGTTTACTCATCAAATGGTTATAAAATGACAGGTATATCTGCTACTGTTCCTGTGCTGGTGTGATACAGGGAGCAACATAAATACTCTTCCTGAGTCTCCTGGACATAGCACCAAAAGGATAAATGTGAACAAAACCATTACATCTGTGATATTTACCATTAAAGACAGACTTCAGATAATATAAAAGTAAATCAATTTTCCAAATCAAGACAAGGGCAAAGCATTTTTCTGCCTTGAACCTAGATCTGAGGGAAGAGGTATCTAGATAGTAGTGAGGTGGGCACAGAGAGAGGATATTTCAAGGACAGCATGCACTAGACAAAAGCCTGGGGGATGGGGAGCTCAGATCTTTCTGGAAAGTAAAAGACAATCATCCTTGTGTCTGGAATTCAGAAACTTCTAGATACCAAGGCCTGGATCCTATGTTTGTAGAACAAAAGTAAATTATATTTTCTCTATTTTGTTTAGAAGGCAGAAGTTTTAAGAAACTCTCCTTCATGTGTCTAATGTCAAGTTCATAGTTCCAGCCTGTGTAAAGTCACTATCATTCGTTTTTCATTCTAGAAGGAGAATGAAGACAATGAGAACTGAGTAAAGTTGAAATCACATGGCAAGCTCACCTTGAAAACATTTTATGAAAGGAATGTTTTGAAAAATTCTTCCTAAGGGAATATATCCATGGGAAAAATCGAGTAACAAATGGAGGGTACATTTTGACATGAAATTCTAATAGGGAGCTATGAAAGCTACAATTTAATGAGCATCTCTTAGGAATTCTGTATATGTTATGTGTAACAATGTGTGTAAGAATATGTAAGAATCTTACAATACTGGTGCTCTTATCCACTTCTTACAGATGAGGGAACTGAGAGGTCACATAAGTTGCCCAAATCTCACACCTAAAATAGCAACGCTGGCATTATAAACACGGCCAGTGTCACTCCAGAGTATTTGCACTTTCCACTGTATTATTCTTTGATGAGAAATTGACCCTCTCAAAGCAAAGTTCAGTGCTAATATGTGGATGATTCAAGAAGGGTAGGGTTTGTGGATTAAAGATCTAAGATATATAGAAATGTATTAAATACATGCTACTTTAGATTCTTCTTTCAATGGAGTTTTAAAAAATTGTCTAAGATTTATTGTTTTAAGGTGATATTTCTTATAAAAATTAAATGTATTTTTGTATAATGTTCTTGTGAGCAAGATTCAGTGAGATATAGAAAAAGGGGAGAACAAGACAATATTTCCGCTGACTTTCAGTCTCAAACAATAAATGTTAAGTATAAAAGTTAGTTGTATGTAGTCTTGACCACCTGTTTTGTGAGAATATTTTTGAATTGCTAGAATTGAAATAAATTTTATAGCTTATACTATAGTCCAAGTTACTATGTTACTGTCATACAGACATTTTGGAGTTTAATACCTATACTGGGAAAACCCAGAAACAGGCATTATAATCCCCATTTAAAGTGGAGAATCTGAGGCTTACCAAGATTATGTAACTTTTTTACTATTTTATTTAAGTAGCAACTGGGGAAGCCAAAATCTGAAAAACAGATTTTTACTTTAAAAGCTATGTTTAGAATCCATTATGAATATTTGTATGTTGTTAGTGTCTACCAGAGAATATGCTAAATGTTTTGCATCAAATGTCTCAATAAATCCAACACTATTAGGGTTTAAATGAGAACAGTGCTGATAATGATCATGATGGTGGTGATGGGGAGGAGGGGGTGGAAGAAGAGGATGACTATGGTAATATTCATTTTATAGGTGAGGAACCTGGGCAAACATCTCCACCTACCACGTCCTACATATTGAACTTAACAAGCTAAAGGTTCAAAGCATCACTTTGAGACTCTAGAAGTCCCAGAATATTCCCTCAGGAAATTGGAAATTTACCATTCTTCAGGGTGGGCTTATTTTGCTTCCCCACTCTGGTGACCACTCAAAGAGCAAAACAGAATGGTATATTCACATTTGTAGTTTAAAAGGCAACTCCAAGTGGCAGGGCTATGAGACCTGTTTATCATTCATCTGTGGCAATTAGCCTAATGAGCACCATTCTAAGAAAAACTATTGCTTTGGCATCTCATTTATTTCATTACTCAAGCCTTTTTTTCCAGCTGTGATCATATGCTGACTGGGATATGCATAAATGAGAATCAGGGAGTTCTAAATACGATAATAGATGTATTGGTTTGAAATCCAATGCCTTGGAGACTTCATGGGAAATTACTTCTTGTTTAGAAATATTGTAATGACCTTGGCCCTGAAATGCTCTTCGATGGCCAATTCAGTTAAGAGCTGATGACATCGAATGAAAAAAAAAAAAAAATAGTTGGTTTTGAGCTTCAAAAAGGAGAAAATAAATTTTAAAATAGAATTCAAAATGTTTAGAGTAATACACAACATGTATTATAGGTGACACTGATGAACGCTTGTGTTAATTCAACTTTTATGTTATTTTTCATTTGATCCAATCAGACTATTTATCTCCTCCTCTTTCTGATTGTCTCTGCAGCATGCATATAGCATAAGCTCACTCTTCCATATGTCTGTCTATGCTAGAAAGCACTATGGATAATACATTTGTCCCCTCTCAATTGGTTCACTGCTTTCACTTCGCTGCTAATGACTTAAAGAAAGGTATACCATAAAATATGATTAAATTGAAATTAAATTGATTGATAAGTAAGGTGATTACATTTATATAGACATAGAATGGTACAGACATATATACAACATAAATTAAATGTCAATAGGAACAGATTAATTATCACTAGAAAAATATTATTGATTTGTTTCAGCAAAAAAAATGAAAGGGTTGAACTTTTCTTTGTATGCTACTTCTAAAGATGCAAAAAGATGTGTTTGATTTCACAAATTATCTGAAGGCCACAAATCAGTTACTGTGTACACAGAGAGCTAGTTCAACCAAGATATGTGAGACCAATAGACTTATATTGTAATTTATATAAAAATGTATTTAGTCCTGGATTTGAGGATGAATAAATGAATACATTAGGAATATATTAATTTTCCTAACTCATTTAACATATTAGAACATCTATTCTCAATAAGAAATGTATACCCTCAAGGATTCATCAAAGAATTATGTTCTATAAAGAACTCAAATATCTCCTACCCTGGCTTTCTTTCCCTATTGGAAATCACTGCTATTACTTTTGGGATCATGCCACATTACTAGTCATGTTCAGAGAGCCATACTTGGAGGAGTGAGGGGATTCAGTTTGAAAACTAAATTGCGTTTGAAAGAAGGATACAATACCAGCATCTTCCATAGGTCTTGTGGGATTTTGTTGAAGAAAGTATTTTGAAATTGAAATGTAATGATATTTATAAGGAGTAGTAAAGATTCCTGCAGCATCTTACTTCCCTAGAGACCAGATTAGCTCAGCCAATTACCATTCTAAAGGATAGGTCTCTGTTTTAGGGTAGACAAAGATGTTATGAAACTCAGTGGGGAAAAGGAAAGTTAATTTTATATGAACTTATGTTTAGTATATATGGGTATTCTACTCTTCTGGTGCTTATTTTTCAATTTTTCAGTTTTCAAAATTATAATACAACAACTACTGGTTGCAAAACATTCAAGAATAAAAAGATTACCCTAAAATTTTCTTTCTTAGTATTTGTCCTACTTTTTACAATAATTTTCTATGTGTATATATTAAGAGATGGATTATATTTATGAATATATACCTCCATACATAATTTTTTTCAAAATGATATACTATAGAACTTGCTTTATTAATTGTTTTTGGGTTTTTTTTTACTTAAAGACAGAGCTGTCTCTTTATATCTGTACACATAAAAATATCTTATTCTTTATAATTTCAAAATGAATAATATTTCATAATATTAATATACAGTAGAGAGAGGGAGTATAGTTCCCAAGAGTGCTAACTTGAGTACCTATTCAATTGTTGATTCCTAAAACTAAGCTTTTTACATTAAAACACAAGCTGTCTCACATGTGGCTAGGTTTCCTTATCTGTAAGACAGCAATATCCATGCATATACATCAGAAGATTGTTTTGAGGATTAAATGGTTGATTTATTCATTCAATTTATTCAAAAAATATTTCCTAAGCCTCTACTATGTGCCAGATACATCCATGTACTTTTAGGTTTTTACTGAAGAAAGCTTATAACCATTTTTTCCTTTCATAGAGCTTACATTCTAGCAAGGGGATACAGAAATTATTTTTTATACAGATATTAAAAAGAAATAAATATATAAATTATACAATATGTTACCATACAATAGAAAAAAGAAATAGAGCAGACTAGGAGGCATTGAGACTCTCTGTGGTGGGGGAACTTTCAATTTAAATAAGTGCTTAGGATTGGCATCCTAGGGAAGGTGATATAAGTAAGGACTTGAAGGTAGGGAGTGATGAGGATCTCAAAGGGAAATGCATATCAGATGGATGGTACAGTTAATTTAAAGTCTTAAGAAAGGATTAGGCATAAACTGCCCAAGGTAGAATAAGGAGGGCAGCTGGGGAGAACACGGTGAGTAAGGAAGAAAGTAGAAGATGACTAGGTTAAGAAATCAGGATGGGAGGACCAATAATATAAGTCACTGTAGGACACTAAACAGCTTTGGAACTATTACAGGACTCAGACTAGAGGAGTGATATCGTAAGATTACATTAAAAAGAATCCTTTGCTATGTGGACTATAGCATGTAGGTAGGGAACAAGCATAGAAACATAAAATGCATTAGAAAGCTACTTCAGTAATCTAGATGAGCACCGATGGTGGCTCGAGGTAGGATATTTGCAGTGGAAGTGGTTGGAAGTTATTGGATTTAGATATAATTTGAAGATCAAGAAAATGGGATTTGCTGAGGAATTGGATATGGGGTATAGGAGAAAAGAGGATTTAAGGATGACTCCAAGTGTTTTTCCCTCATTAGCCAGAAGGATGGAATTGTCATCAGTTGGAAATGGGGAAACTCCAGGAGAAGCAGGTTTAATAAAGAAAAATCGGAGTTAATATATGTTATGTTAAGTTTACAGAGTCTGCCTAACATCCAAGTGGAGATATATAGAAGCCAATTGTCAAATAACAAAATTTACACTTAGAGAAAGCTCTCACAGACATTATGGTATAGGCTTATTTTGTTGGGTTATACAACATGTTCCTAAAGGAGATGATTATCATGCCTCTTATACGTTGAGTACTAGGTCAGTTGATCTAAAATTCATTACCACATTTCCAGCTTCCAACTGTAGATGCATGATTTAAACAATGACGGGCAGGTTACTGAGTGCTGCCAATTGTAATGAATACCACACAAATGCCATAAACTGCTTTATTAAATTTAATTCAATCAAATCCACTAGATTTTTATTATGTCAAAGTGCTGGCTAGGCCTAGTTCACCAGAAAAATAGAAAATAGAAAAAAATCACACTTGTCAATCACTCAGACTTTCAGAGAGCTTTTGTGCTCCAATAGAATCCACGTAGATCAAGAAAAAGAGTCAGCTCGAGCCAGTAACAACAAAGACCTTTCTTTGAGCTCAATGACCTTAGTATGACAAACTTCTAACACTAAATAGCCTGTAAAAATGTACTCAAGAAAGGAAAGGCGATTCTTGCATTGACACAACTGTGAACACACTACTTCATGTAAGGTGGCCAGAGACTTCTGTGCTGCTAAGTCAAATGGTTATGCCTTTTTCTTTACCTATCTTGACCTAACAGCATCATTTGGTACAGTTGGTGCTTTCATGCTTGAAATAGTTTCCTCATTTGGCACCTGGAACATCACTATCTCTCGGTTGCTGGTTCTCTTCAGTGGCTCTGCTGATTCCCCAGGCTCGCCTCCACTGTTGCCAAATTGCTCTGCCCTTATTTCCCCCAAAGGCAGTCACATTCTTCTACATTTCTTCTCCCTCCCAAAGCCCTCGACACTTATTTTTGCCTTCTATCATAGATACAATTCATAAGTCCTTTTAGCTCTGACTTGAAAATGCATTCAGAATTCAGCCTCTTCCAATTATGCAAGATGAATAAATCCTAGAGATCTACTTTACAGCATAGTGCCTACAGTTAAAAATACTGTATTGTATACTTAAAATTCTGCTAAGAGGGTGAATCATATGTGTTCTCATCCCAATAACAATAAAGAAGGTGGGAAAAACTTTGGAGTTGATGGATATATTTACGGCATAGATTGCGGTGATGATTCATGGGTGTATGCTTATCTACAAACCCATCAAGTGGTATAAAGGAAATGGTACAGCTGTTTATATGCCGATCATACTTCAATAAAGTGTGTGTTCTTTTTAAAAAAAAGAGCTCAGGTCCTTCCAATGCTTCCACACCTACCATGATCCAAGCAAATGAAGACTTCTAAAGGGATTTCATACTGCACACTTACCCTCCTTCCCAACTTTGTTCATTTTTTTTTTTATTCAGCCTATTATGGGGGTACAGATATTAAGGTTACGTATATTGCCCATGCCTCCCCTCTAGAGTCAGAGCTTCAAGCGTGACCATCCCCCAAACGTTGCACATCTCACTCATTATGTTTGTATACCTGTCCCCTCCTCCACCCCTCCCACCCTCCCGACACCCGACAAATGTTATTCCTATATGTCCACTTAGGTGTTGATCCGTTAATACCAATTTGCTGGTGAGTACATGTGGTGCTTGTTTTTCCATTCTTGAGATACTTCACTTAGTAGAATGGGTTCCAGCTGTAT
>CAUYPO010052994.1:0-21342 GCA_963574435.1 Cheirogaleus major
CTTAAAATTATCTTTGAGGCCAGGCATAGTGGCTCATGCCTGTAATAATCCTAGCACTCTGGGAGGCTGAGGCCGGAGGATTGCTTGAGCCCAGAGTCTGACATTGCTGTGAGCTAGGCTGACTCCACGGCACTCTACTCAGGGCAACAGAGTGAGACTCTGTCTCAAAAAAAAAAAAAAAAAAAATTATCTTTGAGTTAAGAAAGATGCATAATAAGGTCATGTTAAACAACTAGCATGTACTTATAAAAGAAAAACATAAACCAAATCTGTGCTAGGGATCAAATCAGATCTAAATAAGTGTTTACATCACAATGTAAATGCATTGGATTAAAAAGTCCAATCAAGGTCTTTGAATTAAGACTTAGATTAGAACCCTACTTATTTGGTTTCAGTCAGTCTTTCCATATAAAATATATGTAATGGGCCAAGGAGCTGGGGTCAAAACCTTAAATCCCACAGGCCCAGGTAGGTACTGTATACCAGAGTTTGGAGAAAAGTTTCCTAACCCATATATTGAGAATATTAAAAATATACATCTCACATAACTGTCATGAAGATTAAATTAGATGCCTCTGAAAAAGCATTCAGAAAGATATTTTTATAGCTGTCAAGACTCTGCACAGTAGCCATTCTTGTGCAATGCCCACTCACCCCGTTGCTTTCTTTGAATGACATCACGACATGCTAACAAGCCACTTTCTTTCAGACACCCTTGATACACCTACAGCCTTTCTCCTTCCCATCTGTGTTAAAGCTAAGAATCTGAGAAAATATTACAGCATCATCTAAAAGAGGGAACTATAATAAAACAAAATAGGATTGTCTTGCTTCATCATTTTCCACATCAAACTTCTGTGAAAGCTTACTGTGGGCTGGGCATGGCTGCCTAGAAGAAATGCATGTGATTCTTGTCATCAAGTGAAGAGAGAAACAGCCTTCTTCTCACTTTGGAATGAAACCAGTGGAAAGACAATCAGAAAAGGTTTATGACAGCACCGTCCAGTGGAGATAAAATGTGAGCTACTAATGGAATTTTAAATTTAAAATTTTCTAGTAGCACATTAAAAAAAAGTAAAAAGGAACAGTTGAAATTTGTTTATTATTATGATTATTATTTAGAGACAAGGTCTCACTCTGTTGCCCAAGCTGGAGTGCAGTGACGCGATCATAGCTCACAGCAGCCTCAAACTCCTGGGCTCAAGTGATCTACCCACCTCAGTCTCCTGAGTAGCTGGGACTACAGGCATGTGCCACCTTGCCTGGCTAATTTTTAAAACATTTTTGTAGAGAAAGGGTCTTGCTATGTTGCTGAGGCTGGTTTTGAACTCCTGGTGTCAAGTGATCCTCCCACCTTGGCCTTCCAAAGTGTTAGGATTATAGGCATAAACAACCATGCCCTGCCAGCTTTCTGTGTATTGTTTGAGACTTTCTATTAATATATATAGGATCATGTCATCTGCAAACAGATAGTTCTACTTATCCGTTTCCTGTTTGATGTCTTTTATTTCTTTTTCTTGTCTAATTGCTCTGGCTAGAACTTTCGATACCATGTTGACTAGCATTGGTAAATGTATGTATCCTTGTCTTGTTCCTGATCTTAGTGGGAAAGTGTTTGGTCTTTCACCATGGGGAATATGGTAGTGGCTGTGGATTTTACGTAAATACTCTTTATCGTATTGAGGAAGTTCCCTTCTATTCTTAGTGTTGTGAGTGTTTTATCATGAAATGGTATTGGAGTTTGTCAAATGCTTTTGCTGCATCAATTGAGATAGTCACATGGGCTTTTTTCCTTTGTTCTACTAATATGGTTTATTTATTATATTGATTTTCTTAAGTTGAACCACCTTTGCCTTTCTGGGATAAATCCTAGTTGGTCGTGATATAAACCCTTTTAATATGTTGGATTTGGTTTGCTACTTTTTTGTTGAGAATTTTACATCTATATTCATAAGGTGTATTAGTTTGTAATTTTCTATTCCTTTGATGTCTTCTTGGTGACTTTTTGATTGCTGTTTCAGGGTCTGCCTCATTTCGGGTTTGCATCTGTGTACAGCACATTTGCAGCAGTACACAGACATTATTTTGCCAAGAATAGAAGTCTCTAGGTCAGAGCTGGGAAGGAGCCTAGGAGTCCTTTGGTTCAACCTCTTCTCTTCTGATAGGGAACCTGAGATGTGGGTTGAAATCCAAGACCCACAGTCCTGAATTAGGCTGGAGTGTCTGAGACCAGCCTTTCAGAGTTGGGGGTGTTGTCTCTGTAGCCCTGTTGTGAAGTGTTTCTGTCACCTTAAAACTCTTCAGGTGCTTCCCTTTGGGAGGCAGGAAAGGAATGTCAGACTTGTAGTCAAAGGAGTTGCCTATGTGGGGTGCTCCAAGCTCATTCTCAGGCCTAAGTAAGAGAGTATACCAAAGGGGTGGTCTTCTCCTTGTGGCCTTGTACATTTCTGAGGGGTGTGAGAGTAAAGTAGCCCTGATTTCTAAGGTTCTTTTTTTTTTTTTTTTTTTGAGATAGTCTCACTCTGTTGCCTGGGTTAGAGTGCCATAGTGTCAGCCTAGCTCACAGCAACCTCAAACTCCTGGGCTCAGGTGATCCTCCTACCTTAGCCTCCCGAGTAGCTGGGACTACAGGCATGCGCCACCATGCCTGGCTAATTTTTTCTATTTGAATAAAGACAGGATCTTGCTCAGGCTGGTCTTGAACTCTTGAGCTCAAGTGATCCTCCCACCTTGGCCTCCCAGAGTGCTAGGATTAGGCATGAGCCACTGTGACCAGCCATAAGGTTCTGTCCTCTGTCCACCACCAGGCCTGCCTGGGTCACAGAGGAAGCTCTAGTCGATTCGAGCTGTGCTGAGTCTGTCTCACTGCAGCAGGGTCTGTCACACTAGGTGTCATGTGAGCTGGGGCCTCAGCACCTCTGCTTAGCAGGGATTTTATCTGTTTTTGCTGTTTCTGAAGGAGTACTCTTCCAGTGCAGCCTCTGTTCTCCTATAAAGGCTCAAGGAGCTGGATGGACCAAGGAGCTGACCATGAAAGCCAAGTTCCCCAGTGTTTATCCCATTACTGAAATATTGTCCTGGGACACTAGGGAGAGTCTGATGGGTGAGACCATGTATGCAGCCATCAGCTGCCTCTTTAAAGTGAATTTTAAGCTGGGCATAGTGGCACACGCCTGTAGTCTCAGCTACTCAGGAGGCTGAGGTAGGAGGATCACTTGAGCACAGGAGTTCAAGGCCAGCATGGATCAGATGGTGAGACCCTGTTTCTTAACAGGAAAAAAAAGTGATTTTTTAATGATAATAAAAGTTAATTTGTGTTAATTGTAGAAAATCTGGAAAACCAAAGAGAAAAAGGAATCCAGGAGGACTGAACTATGCTTGTATCTCTGCAGGGTTTCAGCAGACTGTTTCTTGGGTGACAGGGGTAGGTGGAAGGCAGCGTGGACTCCCCACCACGCTGCCTGCAGTGGATGGTGAGAGAGCCTCTAGGTGGACTGGTGAGTGAGTGTGGTCAGCCGAGGGCCTTTGCTGCCCACTTTCCAGGTGCAGTTGCTTCTCCTCTGGTGCATCCTCTCTGGTGGATCCTCTCTGGTGGATCACAACTCCGCTTGGCCCAGGCAGCACCTCCTTACTACCCTCTTTTCTCTGGAGCCAGATGGGGGCCAGAGTGACTCTCCTGTAGCTCTAGCTCGCATCGTGGTTCTGACAGTAAAGGGTAGAAACTGAGAAGTTAGAGGCCAACCCATGGCCTCAATGCCACTAAGAGCTTATCTGTTGTTGTCCCTTTACACTTACCTCTCTGGCATATGGTATTTCTTTTCCATTTTGCTGCCATGTAGAATAAAGGAGTAAATCAGATGGTTCTAACCTTACTTTGACTTGTGTTGTGGGTAAATACCCTGGCTCCTCGGATATATCCTTCTGTCTGAAAAGAAAGTCCTGGTTAAGAAGTGAGGTGTTGGAAGCTGAGCTGCTTCGTCTATTCCAGTCACCTGCTTGAGGAGTGAGAGCCCCGTTTCCTCCCTCTCTCCTAGGACGACCAAAGCAGGCTGTATCTGTCAGTGTTGCTAGCATACCCTGGCCAGGTACCAGCATGGAAGTATAATAAATACCTACCTCTGTTTCTTCTTGGCAGTCTCAAGTAAACAGGCATTTGTCTTATTTTATTTTTTAATTAATTAATTTTTTAAGAGATGGGGTCTCGCTATGTTGCCCACGCTGTTCTTTTACTCCTGGGCTCAAGTAATCCTCCCACCTCAGCCTCCTTAGCAGCTGGGCCTATACCACCACATTCCAACAGGTGTTTGTTTTAGATGTTCCAAGACCCAGGCCTTCAAAAATGGCCTACTTTCCTTTACCAGATTCTAATGCTGGAAGAGGCTCCAGTGCATGAACTAATGGACAGAGTGGGCTTGTACAGTCACCTGCCACTAGCCCTCCCAGCACTGTGCCCAGGTGCCCCTTTGTCTGATCCTGTTGAATGACTTCACTGAGGGCTGTCTGGACTCATGGCAATAGCTGATGAGGCAGGCTCTGAGAGGCCATGTGACAAGCCAGTGGGCACGTGGTAAACTCAGTGGTAGAAGTGAGATTTGAATCTAGGATTGTCCAGTGAATCTGCTCCTTGCAGGTCATGTCTTGTTCAGATGTTGGTGCACAGCGTAAATCCCAGGGCTAGAGCAGAGCTGGAGAATGCCTGCTACTGACTCTGCCTGAGCACTTTGGCTCTACAGTTTCCAAGTGGGTCTCAGAGAATTGACCTTTCTTTGGTGACTGGTTGTGCTGGGCAGTGTTCTGGGCTTCCTTAGCCCCTCCTCCACCCAGAAGGTTCACTGTGTTCTAAAGAGCTCTTGGCTCTCTCCACGTCATTCTATCCCACTGCTCTGTCCCTGTCCAGCCCTGTCATCTTCTACTGCGATGACTTTGGAAGTGTCCAGTTTTGCCTCTTTAATCCATTTTCTAGGTACCGGCTTTTTGATCAGCTGCATCCTTTTTAAACCTCTTCTTTGGCTTCCCATTTACCTCCCATGGAGATCACACTCCTTAAGCTAGCAAGCTGGCTGTGCATGCCCAGCCCCTGATTCCTGCTCCAGCCTTGGCTCTTTTTAGTTCTGCCCAGACTGTAACCCAGCCACACTGAACTCTTAGTTCCTCGTCCATGTGGCGACTTTCTTGCCTCTATGCCTTTGTACGTTCTGCTGCTTCTTCATGGAACACGCTCCTCTTTTCTCCTCTCGTCTCCTTTACCAGGTCTTGGCTCAGCCGTCACTTCCTCAGGAATCTTCCACTTCAAGTCAGTGTACCCTAATTCTCTGACTTGCCCCTGACTCGGTGTTAGAACTGTTGGAGGTCAGGGACTGTGTCCAGACCCCCACCCTGGTGTTCCCAGCATGGTACAGGGTATGAGATCTTTGTGGAAGGCATGAATGATGGCCACAGCCTCTATAAAGAGAAATTTATCATACCTGTTTTTACTGAATTACTCAGTTTTAACAAGGACCCAGCAG
The DNA here is from genome assembly GCA_963574435.1 of Cheirogaleus major. Lineage (NCBI taxonomy): Eukaryota > Metazoa > Chordata > Mammalia > Primates > Cheirogaleidae > Cheirogaleus > Cheirogaleus major. Next base: position 5,508 of record CAUYPO010052994.1, read on the forward strand.
CTCCTAAAAACTCATTTTCAAGTGCCCCCAGAGATCAACAGAGGAGAGGTAGTGTCAGTGGCCTTCTAATGGCATTCTTCCTGTTCCCTAGATGCACAGGCGTTACAGTTTATATCCAGGAGAACATGTTTGGGTTTAGGGTTTTCATTGTGCCCTTTCCTTATTATCTCATTGTTGGCAGCCTAAAGGGTGTGAAGTAGTATCTTGTTTTGATCTGCATTTCCCTAATAGTCAGTGGTGTTGAGCATCTTTCATGTGCTTATTGGCCATGTGTCTGCCTTCTTCTAGAGAAACATCTATTCAAGTCCTTTGCCCATTTTAAAATTGGGTTGTTTCTTTGTTGTTAAATTGTAGCAGTTCTTTGTATATCCTGGATATGAACCCTTTATCAGATACATGATTTACACATATTTTCTCCCATTTCATGGGCAGCCTTTTCACTGTGTTGGTAGTGTCCTTTGATGTACAAAAGTTTTAATTTTGACGAACTCTGATTTATCTGGGTTGCCCGAGTTTTTGATGTCATATCCAAGAAATCAGTCCAATGTCATGAAGCTTTCCTCCTATGTTTTCTTTTAGGAGTTACAGTTTTAACTCTTATGCTTAGGTGTCTGATCCCTTTTGAGTTAATTTTTCTATATAATGTAGGGTAAGAGATCCACTTCATTCCTTTGCTTGTGGTTATCCAGATATCCCAGTGGTCTTTGTTGAAAAACTGTCATTTCCCCATTGAATGGTCTTGGCACCCTTGTCAAAAATGGTTGACTATACACGTGAGGGTGTATTTCTGTGATCTCTATTCCCTTGGTCTACACGTCTGTCTGTCTGATATACAGTGGTAATCAAATCGCTGCTTTGATTACCATAGCTTTGCAGTAAGTTTTGAAATCAGGAAGTATAAGTCTTCCAACTTTGTTCTTGTTTTTGAAGATTGTTTTGGCTATTCAGTGTCCCTTGAGATTCTATTCTTTCTATTTTTGCAAAAAACATCATTGGGATTTTGATAGGGATGGCACTGAATCTGTATATCACTTTGGGTAGTATTGACATCTTTACAATTTTAAGTCTGCCAATCCATGAACAGCGGATGTCTTTCCATTTATTTGTGTCTTTATTTTAGCAACTCCTTCTTTTTTTTTTCGGAGATAGAGTGAGCCACCATGCCTGGCTTTTTTTTTTTTTTTTTTTAGACAGAGTCTTTCTCTGTTACCCAGGCCAGAGTGCATTGGCGCAATGGTAGCTCACTGAATGCAACCTCCAACTCCTGGACTCAAGCAATTCTCCTGCCTTATCCTCCCAAGTAGCTAGGCATACAGGTGCACACCACCACACCCAGCTAATTTTTAAATTTTTTGTAGAGATAGGGTCTCACAATGTTGCCCAGGACAGTCTCAGCAATATTTTATAGTTTTCAGTGTGTAGATCTTTTGCCTCCGTGGTTAAGTTTATTTTTATGTATTTTATTTTATTTTTTATGTTATTGGAAATGGAATTGTTTTCTCAGTTTCCTTTTTGGCTTATTCATTGTTAGTGTATAACAGCTGAAGGTGAGAGATAGGGTAACTGTTATTATCCAACAGGTTCTTTTTGTGTGGAACCTTTAGGATTTTCCACATACAGGATCTGGTCATCTGTGAGGAGAGATAGTTTTACTTCCTCTTTCTATCTTGTAGGCTTTTTACTTCTTTTTCTTGTCTCATCACTCTGGCTAGAACTTCCAATACTCTGTTAAATAGAAGTGGTAAAAGCAGGCTGGGCACAATGGCTCACGGCTATAATCGTAGCGCTCGGGAAGGCTGAGGTGGGAGGATCGCTTGAGCTTAGGAGTTTGAGACCAGCCTGAGCAAGAGCAAGACACCATCTCTATTTAAATTTAAAAAAAAGAAGAAGAAGAAGAAGAAAGAAAGAAGTGGTGAAACTAGGCATCTTTGTCTCTTGTTTCTGATCTTAGAGGAAAGGCTTTCAGTCTTTCACCATTGGGTATGATGTTAGCTGTGGGTTTTTCATATATGGCCTTTATTGTATTGAGGTAGTTTCCTTCTATTCCTAGTTTGTTGAGTGTTATTGAGATGCAATTTAACATGCTGTCCAATTCACCCATTTAGAATGTACAATTCAGTGTTTTTTAACATATTCACAGTGTCCTTACAGCTCTTTTACTTGCTTTGCTTATCTCAGATTGGTTGGATAATAGTCTTCAAAGTGCATGAAGACTTCCTAGAAGATAGAAAGCTGTGTCCTTTTGTAGTTTTAGAACATTATACTTTTGGAAAAGACTTAATGTCACCTCACTAGTGTTTGAGGAGTTGAGGCTTGTTCCCTTTGACCCCTGACTCTGTTCTGACCTCATTTGAGTATGCAACTTGGTCTCTGTGGGACTGTTCTCTGTGTCATTGACACCTGGAGATGGCATAGTGCCCACCATGTGTGGGTGTCGGCTTCTTCTGGCCTCTCTACCCTCAGCTCATCCACTCAGATTCTCAAGTTTGAGAAAGGAGTTTGTGTAGAGCCCACGGGCCATCCGCTAGTGAGCCCCACACCCCCTGTGAAGCAGAGTCTGTAGAAAGGTATCGAAGGCTGGCTGCTGGAGACGGAGGAGGCTTCTCTTATGGGGAGCCATAAGCAACTGGTGTTTGGAGCACGTGTGCTTCCTGGGTGACTCTAGACCACTTAAAGCTAGTGGAAATAGAGGAGGTCCAGGGTCACCCAGGAAGAGTTATGCCTGGTCACTGTAAGAGTGACCCTTATCTTTGTGTCAGAGAGTCTGTACCGTAGGCCAGTGATGGGACCACATGTGGTGTTGGGCATAGGCCCAGGCCCCTCTGGACAGGGTAGAATGAGTGGCTAGTGTCCAAGTCAGGGAAACCTCTGGCTGTGTTGCACTTGTGCCAGTTGGATTGGTGCCTGCAGTTGGGGTGGTTTATTTCTTGGTCAGCTAAGGTGGTGGTCGATGGGGGTGGGGTGAGGCAGACCTCAGGCAGTGATGACAGCAATGGGGAGTGGGGAAGCTTCACTCCCTTAGGGAAGCTTCGCTTACTCGCCACCTTCATGGAAGACAATTTTTCCACAGGGTGGAGGTGTGTGAGGGGGTGGAGCTCTATGGCCCAGTCCCTAACAGGTAAGAGGCTAGAGATTGGAGACTGCAGAGCTAAGGCATCAAGGGAATGGAGACCAGCTTTTGGCAGCCTCTACCATGTAAAGTCAGGAAGCTGGTTATTTGGGCTGCTATTTTTCTGGGAAAATGTGCAAACTTTAATCTAACGGGAATCCTGCCAGCAGGCTTAGACTGCCTCTCCTGATGGTCCTTGAAGCTAGCCCCTTCTGGCAGGAGGTGGCGGGTAGTTTGTGTGTTTCCGGGAAGGGCTGAGCAGTTCTATCCAGCTGCAGGCTGTATTGGTCCACATCTTTGGCCTTGAAGGATCCAACTCTGTGTCCCAAATGCTGCTTAAAATAAAACAAAGCAGAAAACTTGCCTTTGAACTGTGGAATTCTCTCTTTGAAGTGCTGTTCCTTTTCCTTTGTTCCTTTCCCTTCTCTCCCCTTTCCCCTAAGCCCTGTGGGCCAAGATATCAGGGCCATTGGTCTGTGTCTTCTCTTGGTTCCTGCCCAGCATAACGGAACTGGCTGGTTTCAGAGGAAGGTGGGTAGTTCAGAGCCTTCCCTTCCTGCCTGATCCTCTATTTGGGTGGTAGTGGCTGCTCCCCCAAAATCCAGTGGTGCAGCCAGCCAGAGAAAGGCAAAGGGGCATCTGATGCAGGTTAGGGACTGGCAGGGGCAGGGGCACTATGGCATGGGGACCCTGGGAGTTAGGTAACAGGTACCTGGGTGTATGGAGCATTCCAGGGAGGGAGGACATAGTCCAAGATGGGGAAATGTAGGTGGCAAGGCTCCTTGCACAATTAAAGTAGGGGGCAATCAGAATATAGATGTATAGCCATTTGGAAATGGGGAAATTAAGGCAATGATGAGTCATGTAATTGCTTTTTTTTTAAAAAAAATTCTCTTATTGTAGTAAAATATACATAATATCAAATTTACCATTTTAACCATTTTCTTTTTTTTCTATTTTATTTTTTTATTTCATTTTTTTTTTCTTTTTTTAGCCACAACATGTGATCTTACATTTTAACCATTTTCAAGTATACAGTTCAATGGCCTTAAGTGTATTCACATTGTTATGCAACCGTAAGGTTATACCTCAGCCTTCTTGGTTGGTAGTTTGAGTATTCTGAGCACCTCAGCTACCTGTCGATGTTCATATATGGTTAACATCAGGCATCATATGTGGGTTTCTAGTATTTTACTCTTAGAAGGCGATGACTCGCTTCCCCTAGTTCTAAGTTCTTGGGAAAGTACCTATTTCTTTATATGCTACAAACATTTAGACCAGCAGTCCCCAATCTTTTGGCACCAGGGACCGTTTTCATGGAAGACAACTTTTCCATGAACTGGGGAGTGTGGGGATGGTTTCAGGATGAATCAAACGCATTGCATTTATTGTGCACTTTATTTCTATTATTATTACATTGTAATACATAATGAAATAATTATACAACTCACCATAGGTTGGGGACCCCTGATTTAGATGAAAGAAAAAGTTCATTTCTTTTTCTGGCTTGCCTTCTCATGAGTGTCACTAAGACATATTTGACACAGTTGCTACAGCATAGGCCCCACCTTGATGTAGCAGCTTAGTTGCTTAGGAACCTGGATGGGAGAATTGGGGAGTCTCGGAGGCCTTGTGCATCACCAACCCCCAGCTTGGCATTGTCTGGGAGGCCAGTGTGAATGTTGGGGGGAGGGTAATGATGATCCTATACAGGTCCAGCCTGACTGTACTTTTTCCATGTCCTGGTCCTTGCTGCATAGTGGCTTGTCCCTGTGGGTTTGACCTTGCATTCATAGCTGTGCCAAGCACTACCTAGGATCGAGCTACTTTAGGTACTTCTTAGGAAAAGATTCTGCTGCCTTAGCTAGAGCCAGAAAGCCAAGGGACTGGAAGCCGTGATTTTGTGATACTTTCCTCCAAAACTGATGCCAGTGGTTCATGGTTACATACACACATTAGCCTCTGTTTCTCCGGCTGCATAAGGCATTAAGATGCATCTTATTAGAAAATCAAAATGTAAAGGTTCTCTGAGAATCACTAGTATGTTAAAAGAGTCTCTACATTCATTGCTTTTCTCATTTTTCCGTCTCTTACTATATGAAATATTTGAGAAGGAAGATGCATAATCATTTGCTAACCAAAAATTTTTTGTGTGTGCTTTTTTGAAGGTACATGGGAATAGGACTCTCGGCTCAAGGTGTCAACATGAACAGACTTCCAGGTGAGTCACTGTTTAAGAGAACATTTGTTCCCTTCTCCTGATCCAGTCTGTGATGAGAGTCATGGTGGCAGCTGAAAGACTGGGGAGGACTTTGTTTGCTGGCCACCTACCTCAAGCCAAGCCATTGGGTGGAAGATTCTGAAAGGTAGCCTTTGGGCCGGGATGATATGGGCTTCCATTCCAAAAAGTAATTGGCGAGTAATTGTCAATCATGGAATTTGAACTGTTTGCAATCAAAACCAGGTGACCTGAGCTTGCTCCCAGTGGGGATACGCCTCAGTTGCCCTTGCTCTTATTGGCCTTTGCTGACCAGCCTGGGACTCAGGCATGTCCTGGGAGGAAGACTACTGCCAACCCTGGCTCCTATTACTTCACCATGTTAAAGATCAAAGTCTTTAAGTGGCCTTCCACGTAGAACCATGGTTGAGGCAATTTCTTAATAAATGGGAGGATATGTGTAAGACTTGGGATGACAGCAGCCTCAGATTAATGGACTGGCCTGGGCCCTACTGATGATTCTCCTCTGCCAGCCTGGCATACTTTCAGCTGTTTTCTGCTCAGCAGTTCATACCCAGTACTGAGCTGGGTACAGTTGAGGAGAAGGAAGGCTCCACCATGAGCCCACGGGTTCTAGAAGATGATCCTAAGTCCATTGGTCCCTTGAGTGGCAGAAGTGACATGGTGCAAGCTGTCCTGACACCATCATGGAGGCAGGCAGAGTCCTTGTGTTTTTGCCCTGGCCCTCTGCTCTTTGTGCCTATGACACAGAGGCAACTGGCTTTCTCCAAAAAGGGAGTAACACTTAAACGGTATATATATTTCCAATCTATGTTTAATATTAATCACAGATATTTCTCTCGTAGACTAATTTCAAATAGTTGGAATCTAGGCTTGCTTAGGATTCAACTAATTGTCAGGAATATAAAATTTTTTTTGCTTTGATCTAAGTGAAAACTGGTCTTTCGTTGTTAATGAGAAGGTATGTGTCATGCTTGACTTCTTTGCATAGCTGTGGCTGTGCTGTTTGTTATATAAGCTTCTGGTCTTGACTCAGTAGATGTGTCTATAGTGTCTATAGCTATGCCTCCTAGCGAACAAGGAAAAATAATTTCAAGGGTAAACTGATTCTTAATCTTTTCCTGTCTCTAAATGTACTCTTTGAACTTTTGCACTCCTTCAGTAGTGGAGAAAAGAGACTTTTATGGGCTTCATGTATAAAACTAACTACTATAGTCTGTTTTTAGATGGTAGTTTAAGCAACTGTGAACATTGGTTAAATAAATTTTTGTTAATCTATACAAAAGAAAATTATGCAGCCATAAAAGAATATGGGGACTCTTTAGGTACCTATTTGGAGTAATTGCTAGGATATATTGGTAAGTGAAAAATATAAGGTATAGCATCGTATGTAATATGCTACCAAATGTGCAAAAAAGAGAGAAAACAAACATTTATATTTACTTATACATGTATAGGACATCTTCAGAAAAACTTGTACCATTGCCTGTTTCTTGGGAAGGGGGATGGGTGGCTAGAGACAAGACTGAGAAGGAAAAATTTTAACTTTCAAAGCTTTTGAATTTTTTTTCTTGTGAATGTTATCTGTTTTTAAAATAAAAATGAAATTAAAACACAATAAACAAAAGTAAATGCCCCTGCATCAAGAAACCGTCACAGAGGCCGAGGGGGGAGGATTGCTCAAGGTCAGGAGTTTGAAACCAGCCTGAGTGAGAGTGAGACCCTGTCTCTACTAAAAATAGAAAGAAATTAATTGGCCAACTAAAAATATATAGAAAAAATGAGCCGGGCATGGAGGCACATGCCTGTGTAGTCCCAGCTACTCGGGAGGCTGAGGCAGAAGGATCACTTGAGCCCAGGAGTTTGAGGTTGCTGTGAGCTAGGCTGACGCCATGGCATTCTAGCCCGGGCAACAGAGTGAGACCTGTCTCAAAAAAAAAAAAAAAAAAAAGAAACCATCACATTTGTCTTTCAACACTAATGGAAAAGAATCCTTTATTAAGCTGATGACTAGGCCTACAATTAATTTTCCTGCAGTAAATGAAGAAGTATTGTACCAGAGTATTAAAAGATATGTAATATTTTATTGATAAATCTGTCCTTTGAAAGGAATATGTTGGCCAGGTGAGATGGCTCATACCTGTAATCCTAGCACCCTGGGAAGCCAAAGAGGGAGGATTGCTTGAGGTCAGGAATTAGAGACCAGTCTGAGCAATAGCAAGACCTCGTCTCTACCAAAAAATAGAAAAAAATTAGCTGGGTGTGGTGGTGTGTGCCTATAATCCCAGCTACTCGGGAGGCTGAGGCAGGAGGATAGCCTGAGCCCAGGAGTTTGAGGTTGCTGTGAGCTATGATTGTGCTACTGCACTCTAGCTGGGGTGACAGCAAGACTGTGTTTGAAAAAAATAAATAAATAAATAAATAAAAGGAATATGTTTTAGGATATGATCATTTTGATGTGAATCATGTAAATGTTCATAATATGATGTTTATTATACAGTTAGTCTTTAAAGAGAATCACATAATTAGCCTCTTGTCCACAAATAGTATGTAGTCTGTTTGCAATTGTTTTTTAAAAATGACATTAAAAAAATAGTTTATGTAGAGAAACACAAGTAGATGTTAATTGTCTCCCCACCTGTATTTATGGGTGATAGTTCAACTGCTTTGCTAGTTGCAAAACTGCATTATCAGAGTAAAAGTGTATTTGTAAACTGTATGGAAACTAAAAATTAGAAATAAAACCATTTTCTTATTTAAAAAAAAAAGATGAGACTTGTAGCCCCCCTGGGCTGGTCTGAGGCCAGCTCCTGGTAATGTGCTTTGACATTGCTAATGTAAAATTATAAGAAAATCCATTTTCCTCACTGGTACATCTCTTTTTGGCAAGACAAAGGGGCCTAAGCGTTCAGTGGTGTTGACTTGTCTTCATTTCACTCTGCCTGCCAGCTCCTCAGGGTTTTCCTTCTTGCCATATCTGATCATCTCCCCGATTATCCTTAAGGTGGAAAGTAGGAATCAGATTGCATTTAGATAGGGCTTCTCTCTGGGAAGGATGGATGCCTCTGACTTTCCCAGGATACAGGGCTGGCTGAATGTCTGGGCAGATCCAGCGCAGGGCAGATGTGGGTGCTGAGTAGAGAGTCCCCTCCCAGCAGTGATGGTGGGCCTGCCACTGTTCATCCCAGTGCTGGGTTTGCAAGGTCAGAATCCCCCTTTGTGCTTTCTCCACTTTCTGGGATCACTTTTTTACATTTTTTGGTGATGAGCATATATTCTCCAAAACTGAAAGCATCATCATTCATAAACACACCCAAAGGTACTTGCATATATTTCGATGGGGAGGATGATAGCAGCTAAAGCCTTTCTGCCAGTTGCTTCTGATTTCCAAGAGGCCCTTGGTTGAGACAAAGGCTAACTGGATGGTTTGGATGTGTGGTTGGTGTGAGGGGAGTGGTGGCAGTGGCCTAGGCTGGGTCCAGATTTTGAGACTTTGGTGTTAATTTTAGATGAGGTGTTTGAGGGTTGGTATATCCCCAGGCTTGCTGGACATCAGCTGGGGCTTCAGCCGCCTGCAGTCAGTGTTGTGTTTACCCCCATTTGCTCACAGCGTCTTTGTGAACATTCACGTCCCCCTCAGAGATAAGCATGTGCACACATAGGTGGCGTACGCACTCTTGCTTCCTGTGTTTGGTCGTCATCAGTAGGTCTGTGTGGAACCATTTTGTATGGACACTTGACCAACCTTTCCTACTTACTGGATATTTGTGTTTGTCTGGAGGAGTTTGCTGTTTTGTCTAGTGCTTATGGATATCTCTGTGCAAAATGCTTGTTTTTGCTTCTGGTACTATTTATGAGGGATGTTAATGTTTTAATACAGTTAGCGCCGTGGCCACTAACTACAGGCATGGACGTGGACTGTTAGCCCGGCTGGCTTTAGGCTTTCCCTACGGAACTGGGCCAGAGCCTGGCTAAAAGGAGCTAAGTGGCCGAGGGTTCCCAGGACAGGGCAGTGGGGAGAATACTGAGCTTCTTCCTTTTCCTGTCTTCACAAACCCACTAGAGCTGGACAGCAGGGAGTGGGCCTTCCTGGACTACCACTGCACAGCCCGGGATGGCCAGACAGCTGTGCACTTGACTTGGCTTCTTTGCAAGGACATGGGTCTTGCCATGCCTGTTATAATGTGATGCAGTCCTGCTGCCCTTGAGTAGGCATCTAGCAGTCTGGGCTGTGTTGTGTTGGTGAAAAGGGGGTTTATATACCTGTATTAACACATACATAAGAGCAGTTGTGCATGTCTTACAGTCTCAGCTCGGATTACATTAATTTTTGTCATCCTTTTTTCTTACCTGCTGTATTTGTTTCTTGTGAGTTGTGGGCTCCCTGTCACAGTGTTTATAGTATGTTGGTAGCTGCCCTCTTGCCTCCAAAAAAGAAAATTTAAGATGGAAGAATGAACACAGCCCTTGGTTTTTCAATTTGTTTTTGTATTTTTTTCTTTTGTGTGTTGAAGAAATTGTCAATGAAGTGAGTTTCTTTTTTATATATATATTAATATATTTACATACACACATATATATAATTTTTTTTTTTTACTCTGACTCAAATACGAAGTGGGTTTCTTTTTTGTCGAGAGAGTGGCAGCTCTGACTGCCTAAATGTCTGTCACAGCCACCTTGAGTACCTCCTCTCCAGCATACACACTCTCTCCTCATGTTTTGTCTCGCAAGGGTGTTGAGCATGTTGTTGTGGACAGCCCCTCCTGCTTGTTGCACTGTTGGAGTCACCATACCCACAGAGTGACTTACTGGGCTGTTTAAAGAAATGGGGACCAGCAGTGGCTGGACAGCAAGGCTTAGGAACAGTAACCACTGAGTGCATGGAGAACACACGCCCCCCTCGGGATACGGGTCTGCTCTGAGTTGAGAAGGTAGCCCATCCTTTCCAGGCTCTTTGATTCTAGGCAGTCTGGTCCCCAGTGGATGGCAAGGGCCCCTTTGTGCTCTTGTCTGCAGGTCACCTGGAGCTAGTTGTATGGGGACTCTGCATGGCACGGAGGGAAGACGGGGAGGCGGTGCTTAATCCCCTCTGAGCAGGAGCCGCTGGATGACTGGATGCTAGCGACGAGCCCCAGGCAAGCGTAATAACTGAGAACCGAGGGATGCACTGTGTCCTCCAGCTGGGTGTGGGACTAAAGTGCCCAGGAGTCCTCCCTCCTCAGGTCCTGGCAGCCAGCCTGGATTGCTGGATGGGGACAGGTGTTAGGTTGCTGCTTCAGCATTCTTTCTAAGCAATGGAAGGCAACCCTCTCTCATCCTAGAAGAGGCCACTAGGATGAAAAGGATCAGCCTTGATCCTGGGCCAAGGGAACCTAGGGGTTAGCCCTTTGGGGTGACTCTTTCCGTGTTGCAGGGAAACTCTTGTCAGTGAAGGTCTTGTCTCCTTAGAGGTCTGTCTTCCCTGGGCAGGGCACTGGTTGGGAACAGCAGCATTAGCAGCTCTGTGATGGTTTCCCATGCTACCGAGCTGGAAAACTGTCTCGAAGCACCTCTTTTCTCCATGGAGAACTGTTCTTTGGCCTTGAGTAGCAGAGTAGCAGAGAATCTTTCTTGCTGTCTAGGCACTTTGCTTCTGTTGTAGCCACTGGTGACCAAGTGTCCCTGTGTTCCAGGCTCTGTCTATGCTGGATGCTTTACAGACAATATCTCATTTCATTATAACCATGGCAGCCCTGTTGGTTTATTGTGTACCTACTATGTGTCAGTCCCTGAGCCCAGCACAGAGTACACACAGTTCCTGTCCCTAAGGAGAGACAGATACTTATTATTAATAGATAACCTGGTGGTAGTCCCTTTGCATTTTGGTCAGTACCATGAAGCGATAGCCCAGGGTGCCATGAGAGTGTGCTAGCCTTAGGCCTTCCTGAAGAAGTGACATTCAGACTGGGATCTGAAGGATAAGAAGGAATCAGGTCAGGAGTGGTAGGGTGACAAGGGTAGGGGAAGAGTGGTTGAGGGAAGGAAGGACAGTTGGGGAGAAAGGAAGAAGGTTCTAGGCAGAGTGAGAAGCACGTGGGAAGGAGGTAGAAAAGAGCTGGGTGCTGAGGAAGTGGATGCAGGCCAGTGAGGCTGGTCCAGGTTGCTAGCAGGGTCCAGTGAGGAGTGTGGGTTGCCCTGGGTGTTATGGGGAGCTGCTGAGGGGTTTAAGCAGGGGCATTACCTGCCCATATTGGCTTGCAGAGCACAGGTAGTAAGAGCAGGAGCAGGTGCGGGGAGGCCAGTTAGGAGACTGTCTCAGACTGCCTTAGGGGTCCAGAAGAGCGTGGGATTAGCTTAGACCAGAGAGATGGTGAGGATAAGATGTCATGACAAGCCCTCTGAGGTAATTCAATTGGACTTGGTATCTTGAGAGTAGTAGATGACTGTGCTGGTGGTGTGCCTTCAGAGTGTTGCTGATAATTTGTTTCAAGAATGCTTTTTGCCAAGCGTGGTGGCTCATGCCTGTAATTCTAGCACTTTGGGAGGCTGAGGTGGGAGATCACTTGAGCCTAGGAGTTTGAGGCTGCAGTGAGCTGTGATTGCAACAATGTACTCCAGACTGGGTGACAGTGAGAGACCCTGTCTTTGAAAAAAAAAAAAAGAAAAAAGGCCGGGCGTGGTGGTTCACGCCTGTAATCCTAGCACTCTGGGAGGCTGAGGCAGGAGAATCGCTCAAGGTCAGGAGTTCGAAACCAGCCTGAGCAAGAGTGAGACCCCCGTCTCTACTAAAAATAGAAAGAAATTAATTGACCAACTAAAAAAAAATGTACATACAGAAAAAATTAGCCGGGCATGGTGGCGCGTGCCTGTAGTCCCAGCTACTTGGGAGGCTGAGGCAGTAGGATCACTTGAGCCCAGGAGTTTGAGGTTGCTGTGAACTAGGCTGATGCCACGGCACTCTAGCCCGGGCAAGACAGTGAGACTCTGACTTAAAAAAAAAAAAGATTGCTTGTGTTAATAAAATAGCCTGACAATGGCCTTTTTTGGGTGATATTTTTTTTTGTGTGTGGGGGGGCAGTGGAGGCAGGAATCACCTCCCTTGAGGGACCCAGAAGACTCCTGTGGCGTATGAGTGGTGGCTGTGCTTTGCCAGACCCTGAGAGAGCAGTGAAAGGGCAGCTGGTGGGCACTCCAGTGGGAGTATCCAAGTCACTCCGCTGATTCTACTCTGCCCTTGAGCAGGCCATACCTCCTCAAGGAACCTCAGTTCTTTGCTTTAAGGTCCAGCAGACAGTGAACCTGCTTGCCCTTAACTGAGGTTATTTTCTTGCAAAAACCAGGTCCCCATGCATTCCCTATCTCTACTGACAGCCACTGTCCACCTCGGCCCCCAAGTGGGACTCCTCAGAGTAATCTCCCATCCTCCAGCATGGTTCTGCCACTCCTCAAACGTCTCTTTAATCTGTCAGCCCTTCTCCATCTGTGCTGTCTCCACTGGCTGTGCCCGTGGCCTCCTGATTGATCCTGCCACCTCAGGCCTCTGCTCCCCACTCTGTGTACACTGTGCCTGCCTGCTCTGGGCCTCTGGCTCCTGTGCCCGAGAACACAGGCTCCTGCTCAGCCTCATCTTCTGCCACCTCTTCCCTCCTCACATGCCATGCACCAGCACGGACCCTTCCTCCTTGACGCTCCCTGCAACCTTGCCTGACCCCTTCATTTCTGACCACATCTCTGTGATGACATTTGCCACCTTGCCTGTGTGACTCCTTCATGTTTACCCAGCTGCATCCTTACTGGGTTGTGAGCTCCTTGGGACCACATCTTTTTATCACCATTCCCCCAGGGTGAGCGCAGTGCCTGGCATTGTGCACTTGGGCTTTGGGATGAGGTCGTTCCTGCATTTTGCTCTGCTTTTTCTCAATGTGATGGGCACCTGTGGTTCTAGAACCAGTCTTCTTTTTTTTTTTTTTTTGTGACAGAGTCTTACTTTGTTGCCTGGGCTAGAGTGCTGTGGCATCAGCCTAGCTCACAGCAACCTCAAATACCTGGGCTCAAGCGATCCTCCTGCTTCAGCCTCCCAAGTAGCTGGGACTACAGGCATACGCTACCATGCCTGGCTAATTTTTTATATATATATTTTTAGTTTTCCGGCTAATTTCTTTCTATTTTTTATTAGAGACGGGGTCTCGTTCTTGCTCAGGCTGGTCTCGAACTCCTTGAGCTCAAATGATCCTCCCACCTCGGCCTCCCAGAGTGCTAGGATTACAGGCGCGAGCCACCGCGCCCGGCCTAGAACCAGTCTTGGGTCAGGTCCCATTGGTCTGTAGCTGGTCTTCAGCCAGGAGATGCCTTCATTTGGAGCTCTGCCACCACCTTCTACCATAGGAGTGACTGTTCCCTCTTCTTTTTGTTTTCTTTTTTTTTTGAGACAGGGTCTTGCTCTGTTGCCCAGGCTAGAGTATGGTGCCATCATCATAGCTCACTGCGGCCTCAGACTCCAGGGCTCAAGTGATCTTCTTGCCTCAGCCTCCCTAGTAGGTGGGACTACAGGTGTGCACCACCACACACGGCTAATTTTTCTAATTTTTGTAGAGACAGGGTCTTGCTCTTGCTCAGGCTGGTGTTCCCTTCTCTGTATGTCAGGGCTCAGTGTCAGTGCATCAGCTAGGCTCATATTTGGTCGTGTGGGGAAGCAGAGGTCGAGGGCTCTGGACAGCTTGTGGAACAGACCGTGGACTCTGGAGCCACAGTGCCTGCATTTGCATCCTGACAGCTGGATTACCTGGAGTAAGTGACTAAACCACTCTGTGGCTCAGTTTCCCCACTGTCAATGGACGTATACTAGTACCTAATTCATATATAGGATGGTTATGAGGATTAAATGAGTTAATTCCTATAAAGTGTTTAGTGCCTGACATGAAAAAGGGATACATAAATATTAGCTATTCTTATTATTGGGAAAGGATATTTTTTCTACCTGAAGAAAGATGTATCTAGACATTTAAAATTATTTTATGGGCTTGATGTGGTGGCTCACACCTGTAATCCTAGCACTCTGGGAGGCTGAGGAGGGAGGATAGCTTGAGGTCAGGAGTTTGAGACCAATCTGAACAAGAGTGAGACCTCATCTCTACCAAAAGTAGAAAAAATTAGCCGGATGTAGTGGTACACTCCTGTAGTCCCAGCTACTCAGGAGTCTGAGGCAGGAGGATCTCTTGAGCCCAGGAGTTTGAGGTTGTAGTAAGCTATCATGAAGTCACCAGGGCGACAAAACAAGACTCTGTCTCAAAAACAAAAGTTCTTTTATGAATGTTTATATATCAGTGGAGTAAGCTATAATCAAAACTACCTTTTCTCTCAAGTGCTTGTATCTTCTGTGTTTTAGTAGACATGTTCAGTACATTTGGAGTTGAATTACGGAAGGGAGATGGCAGGGTGATTAAAGTCAGGACATTGGTGTTTTGAGTGTTTTCTTGGTTGTACTGACTCAGCAAAGGCATTGTGCCTCTAGAGCTGTCAGGGCAGAAGGCAGGCACTCTGGGGTCTCACTGGGACCCTGGGGTAGATGATGACATAAAGTGCTTCTCCAGTGAGGCTAAGGTGCTCAAACTTTCCTGAGGAATATATGGGCATGTCTTAGCTTGCACAGTCAGAGGTTTCTGTTGGAAGATGTGGAAGTTTTGATGTTTACCTTTCGCAAGGTGTTTTTTGGCCTCCTTAAGGGTGAAACTAAGGAGCAGGTGTGGCCCCAAAATAAGAATGTCAGAACCCTTGGCTAAATGAGTCGGAAGCAGGTCAGGATGATCTGCAGGCAGGTGAGTGTACCTGCAGCCCCACCCTTGCATTGGTGAGCTGGCAGGGAAGGGCAGGGGCTGGGATCCGGAATTGGGGAAGCAGGGCGAGAAAGTCAGGGCTGTGGATGGAGAGTAGGGTTTGGGCTTCTCCCAAGCTCGGGTGCTTTGACAGGGTTGGCGAGAGACTAATCTTGCTCTGTGTCTTGTGCCTCAGACAGAGCCAGGGGGACTCAGACTGTTGATAGGAGGCCCAGCTGCATCAGAGCTGGGTAGCTGATTATCTTCCTCCTTCCATGTCTGTGGAGGAGGCAGCTGTTCGCTTGGTGTGCCATATATTACCTTAATTACTACACCCCCTCAAAGCAGCGTCAGGCCCATTGAAGCATAGTTTCCTGGACTGTAACTATTGGAATGGCTGGAAGAACCACAGCCAGGGATTGGGCATGGGGATACACCTGAAGCAGGTGGTGCCCGGCAAACCAGGCCCTGGCTTGGGGTTGGTGGGGAAAGGAGGTGGTGTGTGTGTATGGAGGGGGGGGCTGTCTGCTTTCCTTCCACAAAATGGTCATGATCAAGTGAGCATCCTTTCCTCTCCCTAGAGGTTACCTTATCAAGCCTTCTCTGAGTGGGCTGTTGGGAGTACTGGCACAGCAGGAAGCTGCTTCTACTGGATAGGACACATTCTGCAAACAGCTGATAATTCACATCTGCATG